>NW_019379589.1:1604332-1626763 GCF_000648655.2 Copidosoma floridanum
TTTTTTTTTTTTTTTTTTTTTTTTTTTTTTTTTTTTTTTTTTTTTTTTTTTTTTTTCTTCTTTCAATTTCATTTTATCACGAGCATTAGAGTCAATGCTCCGCTGAGAACCACGCGAGAGTCATTCGTTCACCCCGAAACGATGTGTCTTTCGAAAAAGAAGGAGAGCACATAATACCTGCGAGACGATCGAGTCGCTGAGAGAGGGAGAAAACGCATTCCCTTTAAACGTAGCGAGTTCCTCGGTTCCTTGCTGTACTTACTTCTGTATGTACCCTCCGCTTGGAAGCCTTTTCCCGAAAAGTATTATTGAAGTCTCGGGTCTTTTGATCTCTCTCTCTCTCTCTCTCTCTCTAGCGTCCCTTTCCGAAGCCGTACAAGTCTGGCGTGAACAGTAGAAATGGCCCTCCTCCTCTCTCTATTTACATGTAGTCCCCGAAAGAGAGAGGCTGGCTCCGTACGAGCCCCGAATACCCTGCTCTTTCTCTCCGAGGCGTTTCAACCCTTGTGCGATTCGGTGGTGAGGTTTCGGTGCTCCTGTGCGTTTATATGCGAATGACATTTTGTGCACAGCCAAAGCCGGAAGTACAAAAGCATCACCGAGTGTACACAAATATACGGCTTTGTAACTGTAGATATTCGTGCCCGCGCGGGTGAGCTTTCGGTTTTAATACGGTACAGGTTAACTGATGGGGAGTAGAGGTATTTGTTGACGTGGGTCTACATTACTTGTATTATCTCTCTGCTACCGAGATTTTTTTAACATGGTACGAAGGTTGAGACTTTAAGGCGCTTGAGTGATCGGTCCTTTTCAGGGCAACTGTTTTACTGTTATGATTGCTGTACAATACTTGATTTTGCAACGTATTTCAGTTGATGGTATTTTAAGTAAGGTAATACCAAGTCAATAAAAAGTCAAATGAACAAATGTTTTTTTTTTTTTTTTTTTTTTTTTTTTTTTTTTTCTTCGTGGACTAGTTTCATTTTTACGAGTTACGCGTACCGTGCTTTGACAAAAAAAGTGGAATTTGCTGTGATTCAAATAAAAAAAGTTGAGGGGTCCACCGGCTAATCAATTGTGAAACTCTGGAGCAGGTTATCAATCAGACGCTTGATCCACTCTGGGACCAGACGCTTATATTTCCGCCGGTGGAGATCCACGGGAAGCGAGAGTACGTGAAAAATCACCCACCAAGGGTTGTCCTCGAGGTGCTCGACAGGGATTTTTACGTGAGTTTTGGAAATTCATCCTCTTTGTTTTTTTTTTTTTTTTTTTTTTGTTCTCCGATTGTGCATTTTCGAGCAGATTTTTTAAAAATTACTTTAGAGGATTAATTGCTTACAGGTCGTAGTGCATTAAATTAAATTTTTACTTGTAAATCCTCATCAATACAAACTATGGTGGTTTTATAATTTTCAAAGACTATCGTACGATTTGATGAGCATTATAGTCTATTCTTGTGAAGTTAGTGCTCAAATGTATTTGACAAACGTGATGATACATCCACGTATGCACCAAAGATATTAATCAGCTTGACGCGATCTATCAGTTCTCGAAGCACGCTATTATGATTTAACTCATTTATTCGAGGAATGGTTCGTACCAATGGTAATCAATTAGTAGCCGCTGATCTGAGCATTTCCATGCGTCAAAACAATATGTTTTCATCAGAAATCAACGATAACTGATTGAACTCGTCAAGTATGTGTGCCAATTATTCCCCGATTACTGTCAAGCCGGAAGATTCACGACAAACTAATCGAATTCAACCTACAAAGTATTATCCACATTGTCTAAAAAAAAGTAAATAAAACCATTACGTACAAAAATTTAAGATACAAAAAGAGGTACATTACCCATTGAACTTTGCAGAGCCTTGAACTGTATGGTAGGTTTATAGCCAAGCCATTGGTCAAGCTGGACGAAGAAATGAGTGAATTGTCAGATACCCCGGCCAAGCTGCGCTGGCACCGATTCGAAGCCTCGAAAACGACGAGCGCCAAGTCGTCGGACTTTGGTGCAGCTGTGCTGGCCGCCTTCGAGCTCGTCGAGGTCAGTACTTTACAAGCTCGACCACACGCTACGGTAATGGCTTGTCGAAAAAAAAGGTGGCGTATCTTATGTTTTCGCGGGAAAGACTCGTTTTGTTCAGATCATGAATTTCCCGTTTCAAGGGATGAGTGAGTTTGGGCTTTGAAAGCTTTTTTGGCTCTGTTGGTCGGGGAAATAGAAATAGGACACGTTTGAGATTTTTGAGAAAATTTTCGAATCATTGTTACAACTTGCTCGTGAGAAGATCAACGACAAGGAGATCCAAGAGGACAGCGTGAAGATGTACAAGGTACCCGAAGACGTGAGGCCGCGAATGGCGAGTTACAGGCTGGAAGTGATATTCTGGGGCGTCAGAGACATGAAACGCTTGAATTTTGTGCCAGTTCATCGGCCAAAGGTCACTGTCAACTGTGCCGGGACGCATGTAGAGTCCCAAGTCATGGAAAACGCGAAAAAGTTTGCAAACTTTCGGGAGAACCGAGTGACCGTCGATATGGTAAATTGTACTTATTTTGAATATTTTTCATTTTTTTTTTTTTTTTTTTTTTCGGCACTTTTAAGTATAAGAATATATCCAATGTGTAAAGGAAACTCGAGGTAGGGCAAAAGTATTGCCGTTAGTGTAGTAAAAAACATGTGTCTGACTAAACTTGACTTACACCACTTGATTATTGAACTTCTACAGAAATGTTAATTTTAGAGCAGCCATATCACATGTTGTGTGATAAAAATGGAAGTCTGACTAAACTTGACGTAAACTACTTAGTTGTTAAAGTTTTAAAAAAATCTTGAGATTGAGAGAGGGTAGATAAACGATTTATGATGTAGTGAAACTCTAGCTGAACTACTGCATCATTTTATTTGTTTAAGAAATTCGGAATAAAGATACTTACCGAAGTATCAGGTTTAATGCAGTAAAATCCTACGTCTGACTAAACTCGACACGTACTACTCATAATGAGAAAAAAAAATTACGTTCTATACGGGGTAATTATTCGTTATTCGAAGAAAATTAATCGAGAAGTACATTATTAGCACGCTATTATCATACCGCGTGATGATTATTTACAAGGTAATTTCAGCTGGCGTAGCGCAATAATTAATGTAGTAATTACGACTATGCTCTTACAGCGCGTCAATCATAATTATAAAACTTCGCGACCATCTCGCTAATTGAATTTCCTATTAACATTTTAACTTGAGAGTTTCAAGCACGAATACAATATCTTTTTGGTAAAACTGCCGAACAAACGAGAAATAAAGCTGTTCGGTAGATCGTTCACGATCATCGGGCACTCCTCACTCGTCGGTACCTCGATAATTCCAGGAAATGCCGGAGGAGGAGACGTATTACCCGCCGCTGACAATAAAAGCCTACGACTCGCGGGGCTTTGGCTACTTCAAGTACGCAGGTGTGTGCAGCCTAGCGACGATTTACGCCTTGATGCAGCCTCTTGTTACGAGGAGCGAGTACGAGGCCGCCATTTATCATTCCTCCTCCTCCTCCTTCTTGAAAAAGTCCCGGCTAACTGCCGCTACTGCTGCTGCACACCGTAAGTGTAAAAAGAACGAAAAAATGATGTATGGAGTGCGTGCTATACCCATACGGCAATACTGTTGGCTTGTTTTTTTTTTTTTTTTCCTTCTTTTTTTATTTAGTTCTTATTAATCTCGACGTGCTCTGTGAGACGCGACGGCTTATTCGTTGGGATGAAAAATTTACTGCTCCCTGATTTATTTTTATTTTTGCCGTCACTCGTGTGTCGTCGTCGTAGTTATCGTCGAGTAGGAGCTTGGGATGCATCGCGGAACGAGTGCTCATTAACTTCTCACGGGAGGACACTTTTTCGAGAGCGGACTGCTCTCTGTCCATTTTCTATTTATACATTTAATACTCGCGGAGCTTCAACTGACGAATACATTTAAAACGCGATACAACGCGTGTACGACTCGATAACGAGTACCCACACCTGCAGCACCTTAAAAAAAACTCCTGCGATAAATCATTCGAGAAACTTGCACTTTGCGAGAAAAAACCTAGAGCTGAACAAAAAACACCCCACCACTTGATTTCGTACCCCGAGGAAGCTTAATTCTGAGCGTTCAGACGCAGTGACGATCGATGCGAAGCCAGAAACAGCCGAGGCTGCCGCGCTGACGAGCTACAAGACTCTGGCGAAACAGCGTCGCGACTCCTCCTCGCGCGGTCACTTCCTGAAACGTCTTCTGGCCTGGCGGCGAGCGGCCTCCAGTGTTCGGATCACCCCTGCCGCGGACAGAGACGAATCGCAGGACTGGTGGAGCAAGTACTACGCCTCGCTTGAGGTAACGCGCCTTACAAGTTCCGTGTATGTATAGGGGAGGAATTACATGCGATGCTGGCAAGCTGTGCACTTGTCGCGCTTCTGGCCGTGAGAGCGACGATATACTCTGGGCTCCTCTCTTTGTCTCTCGTGCGACTGATTCGAACAGTCTTGTACGGAGAATCAGGGTGTGCAAGAAGGAGAAAACGTTATTTAATTTTATTTTCACGGTTTGTGGACACAGCCGGTTGTTTCTTTGTTTTTCAAGACTCGCCCCGAGACTTTCCAAAGAGGGGGAGTTTTCATTTCGTCCCTAATCGGAGGCTAAATCAACCGAAAACTTTCGTCTTTCGAGTCAAGATTAACTCTCGTTCGTTTGCTTTTCAGGAGGAAAAAAACAGGGAGAGAGGCTTGGCACCGATTTCTCGCTCGTGGCAGGGGCATTCGGCAACATTGACAGTAAGTGTATTTTAGGTACGAGGTCACGCAAAAAATAAACGAATGTACCTACGCTTCTCCCTTTTTGTTTTTGCTTTCATCCTGGCTCAGGTGTACCTATTTTTTTTCATTGTACGGGGCAAAATTTGAATTTAAATTCGAATAATGTGATGTTTATCGCGTGATAGCTTTTCAAAAACAGTAGTAAAAATCATTTCACACCCCTCGAGCGAATAAACCGTACGCAGCAATCGACTGGATGTAAAATGTTCCGGAAAATCAGGTTTACGCGGCGGAGTTAGAAGCGCAGCCAGAGTTCTCAGCTTTTCAGGACCGGTTGCGGACTTTCGAGCTTAAACGCGGCAAACGGACCGTCGAGGACGACGCCGACAACTTTGCCGGCAAATTCAAGGTAAACTCATTTTAGACGCTCAACAGCGCGAATTAAGCTCAACTACTCGTTGAACACAGTTTTTCCACCAGCCAAAAAAAAAAAAAAAAAACGAGCAGGTGGAAAATTTTCGTTCCACGGTATCTTGTAAATAATTTTACGCGCGTCGAAGCAGGAAAAATAAAACGTAGCTCGAGTCGGGGCAAGAGCGCCAGCGTGTAATAAAACGCAGCCGCCCCTTTAAAATAAGAATCCACGGTGGATGCGCTTCTCTTTGTCTCCGTGCACCTACACAAGTCCTCTAATGGGCAGTACTACAACTGCCAAGGGGAAAATAAAGACGTGCAGGCTTTGCCGTAGCAAAATAAAAAATAAAGGGTATGCGCGTGGATTTTCGTTGGATATTTTTTTTGAAAATTTAAAGACTCATCAAAATTCTGGTATTTTTTTTTTCAACAATATGTCAAGACCGTGACGACTCTGTGGTGCTCAACATTTTCTTCCGGTATACGTATTTGATTTTTTCTAAAAATTTCTTCACCCTCGATTTTTCGTCACAGTAAAAACACTCGTGTCAAATTATACCAGTCTTTGACAAATTAATGAGCCAGATAAAAAAATAATAAGACTATTCTTTGTAGGGCTACATCGCCGTTTACCGTTGGCCGCATCCCGAAGGTCTGGCCTGCGTGAATCGCCTGGGCCAGAGCGCCAGTTTCGGCCTCTGCAGCGACTACCCCTCACAGGAGCCATTACAGCTGCTCGTGCGCCTGTACGTCGTCAAAGGTAATGTCATGAGAAATTCACTAACTCGAGTCCCCTCACCGTCCACTCGATAGTGATATCACGGGGGGGGGGGGGGGGTACAGCTTCTGTGCAGTCGCTTGAAATTCTCTTGCATCCCCCTGTTTTCACGACCCCCCGAGTTAGACTCGGTAATTTATTTTTCTATAAATACAAACGAGCTTCTCCCCTCCCCCCATACATCCATATTTTACCAACAGTTGCACAACCCTGTGGAGGACTTAAAAAAATTATACTTTCGATTCTTCCCCTCCGCCCTCGCCCGCCACCCCAATTTTCCTGCGCTCGAGTATCCTCTGTCGACGTTCGTATTTCCAAGACCCTCGAATTAACAATTCAATCGATTGCCGCAGCTATCAACCTAAGACCCAGCGATCCCCTGAGCGGCAAGGCCGATCCGTACTTGCGCGTCGAGTTGGGCAAGAACCGCGTCAACGATCGCAAGAACTACATTCCCAATCAGCTTAATCCGACATTCGGCAGGTGAGTGCTGATTAATCATTGTCCTTTTTTTACCAGGGATACAAAAGTGTTTAAAGTTGTTTTGGGCATGAAAAACATTACACCTATCGCGAGAGAGCGTCACCACCCCGTTTGTCCATGCAGACCCTTGTGTCTCGGTGAAACACTCCTTTTGGGTCAGCCGGAAAGTATAAATAAAACGCGATGAATCGACAATCACAGCTGAGCTAATTAAAATCAAGTGTCCACTTGCTCCCCTCTGGTTTGGATAACTTATACCAATACCATTACTACAAAGTGGTATGGGTAATGATTGTACGCTATCGACACTCTCTCTCTCTCTGCGTTTGAACCCCATCTAAAGGAGAAAAAAAGAGGCAATGTTCGGGACAATGTCCTCTTGGGGTTGTATGCCGTACTTGATGAGATGAGACTGTCGATCGTCTTTTGGAGGACAAAGGGGAAACTTTCGTCAAACTGAGACTACAGCTATAACCCATTCCGTCTTAATGGAGTCTTCGACACCCCTCGAGGACGAAAGGTTATCGGAAAGAGATTAGCCGGATTGATTTTCAATTTCTCCGACTGCTACACGATTTTTTTCTCTTCTTTTTCATCCACGAGAACCATGAAATATCATTAAACACTTTTGATGTCGCGGGAGGACAGTTTTTTCTCCACTGCATCCAAAAAATAAGGAGTTTTTCATCCATGCTCCCGAAAAAAAAAAAAAAAAAAAACCCTCATGTTGTAGAGTAATCGAGCTGGACGCTGCGTTCCCGCGGAACCACACCCTGACGATCCAAGTCTGGGACTACGACGCGGCGAGCTCGGACGACCTGATCGGCAAGACGGAGATTGATCTCGAGAATCGATTCTACAGCCGGCATCGGGCCCACTGCGGTCTAGCTCTGAGGTACGACGAGGAGGGCTACAACGCGTGGCGCGACCGCGAGAAGCCCACCCAGATACTCTACCAGCTCTGCAGGCGCAACAACCTACCCGCCCCCGAGTTCTGGCCGGACCACGTGATAATAGCCAAGAGAAGGTTCCACTGCTCTACCCTGCCCGAGGACGATGTGGGTACGTTTGGATGCATGCCCACAAGCGACAACGGCCACATCTGTACGTGTATCTTAATATAAGAATTTATATCGCTATTGTTTTTCCAGACCGGGAGGAGCACATGGCACTGAGCGTCCTGCACCGCTGGGCGGACTTTCCCGTTTGCGGCTGTAGCCTCGTCCCCGAGCACGTCGAGAGACGACCTCTTTTCAATCCCAAGAGACCCGGGCTCGAGCAGGTTTATGCTTTTTCTTCTCTCTACCCCCCCCCCCGTGTGCCTCATCAAAGATTCGATTTAACTTTGGACCATCGGGCTCGCGTGCTCCGCTTATAAATCAGAGGCTACTGCGTTCTTTTTTCCTGTGAAATTTTCTTTGACGTAACTGGTGCTCGAGGGTGGCTTTGATAGAGTATCAAGCGAAACAATACTCTAATTATATTTTACGAGGTGCACGATGAATTATAGAGATGGTCCGGGAGTTTTGCATGGGATCACATCAACCATGTGTGTACACAATTAAAAATAACGATTCGATGTGATAAAAGGTACGCGTTGTTTTTGCAACGTCGTTCTAATGCTCTGAACGACGGAAATCATTTACAATCTTCTTTGGTAAATGTATTATTCTGTTAGTTGTTTGAATCTAGTGGGTTAGCATAGTCTAGCGGATAGAATCGTGGCTCTGGACAAAGAGAGAATTAAAGGTCCGAGACACAGCGAGCAGTAAAGGCCATGCCTGCGTATGAATATACTCAAAAATGAAATAGGATGTATGAATATCACAACGTCCCTCACATGCTCGGTTTTTTTTTTTCATCTCATCAAGCACCCTTTAAAGCGTCGTTAATATTGATCAGCATTATTGTAACGCAAGGTTTTGTGAGTTTATTGCACCGAGGAATTACTACAGACACCCCACGGGGTGAAATTCATTCTTTCCCGGACCTCGTTCGAACCGATAGCCTTTTGCAACCCAATATACATGTCCATCCCGTGAGTTGTTGGTCTTGAAATAAAAAGAACAATCTACCCCAGGGTAAGCTGGAGATGTGGATCGACATGTTCCCAGTGGACGAGCTGCCGGCCAAACCAGCGGTCGACATAAGCCCTCAGCCGCCCGAGGAGTGCGAGCTCCGTGTGATCATTTGGAACACCGAGGACGTGCCCCTCGTCGACAACCAATTCCTCACCGGCGAAAAGTGCTCCGACATCTACGTCAAGGGGTACGGGTGTATACACCGAGTCCTCCCGCCGTTTACCATACAATATATACCCTTCCATTCCAGGTGGATCCTGCCCGAGGACACGCAGCGCACGGACGTGCACTACAACTCCCTGACCGGCGAGGGCAACTTCAACTGGCGCTTAATTTTTCAGTTCACGTGGGCGAGAGCCGAGCGGGCTATGGTCATCAAGCGACGTAGCCACGTGTTTGCCAAAGACCCGACCGAGCATAAGGTGCCGTGCCGGCTGAACCTCCAGGTCTGGGACAGCGACCACTTTTCCAAAGATGACTTTCTAGGTGAGTGGAGGGTTGTTTTTTCAAAGCTGTGAGAATTCGGCCTCGTTGCCTTTCTTGTTTTTTCCTCCTTTGCTCGTGCCGATCGATTTCATATTCGGACGGGCTATTTTTGACGCTGACCATCTCCGCTCTGGGCTACAGTTTTTTTTGGTGTTGTGATCGATTGCGAGTTATTGGGTGGAAATGGGTCGTCGTGCCGGGCGAATTGGCATTTCTGGCCCGAACGCTAATTACCCGGATGCCCTTTCGATCAGATATAGAGGCGTGGGGTGTGATAAATGGGCTCCCTAGAAAGAAAAAAAAAAAAAAAAAAAAAATTGTTTTAATCCCTCAAAGAGGTTGATAATTAATCGAAGCGAGTGTAGATGTGTGTGCCCTGGGAGGAGCGGAGACAGTGACGTTGCAGCTATGCAATGGTCGCGTGAATTTTGATGAAAATTAATCGTATCGGAGGGTACGACCTACGCGACACAACTCGTGTATTTTCGTAACACATTCGGAAGGGATCGCGTGACTCTGCGGGTTATCACGCCTAATCAGCCTTTTCGACCACCTCGTCCTCTGTTTTTTTTTTTTTTTTTTTTTTTTTTCGTCCCGCAGCGAAAATATTTACCGAGGGAACATTCACACCTTTCGGTCTCCCTATCGCACACACACACCGGGCAGATACCATCCACCTCGTACATCTAAATATAAAAGTTGAAAAGTGCATGTGCCGTGGGGGGCGAGCGGGAGGGAGGGGTGTATCCAGGTCAACTCTTTCCCGGCAGGGCTACCCTTTTTTGTTATCATCATTGTTTTTGTTATCGGTGCCGAGCGCGAAAATTCGTATCCTCGGGTGGTCGTTGTATGTAAATTCCGAGACATCGGACTGTAGAATCGCTCTCGATGGAAATTTGTCATCCAAGAGCTATCGGTCATCCGTCGCGGTGGAAGGGTACGTTTGATTTCATTATTCAATGCCAATGAGCGCTGGGACGAGTAATTTTGCACACCATTAAACGATACTGATTAAAATTATTCAACGATTATAACGAAGTTACATCATCCTCGCATAAAATTCACTCGAAATTCTGCCAGAGGCTGAAATTACCAAAAATTCTTAACCCAATGAAATATCTCAGTCCACACTTGGCCCACATTCGCTCGAGTCCCTCCCATCGTGCATCAGCGCGTATTTTCCAAAAGCACACGAAATCATGCACACTTAAAAAAAAATCCGAAAACCGTGACAGGCAGCCTGAGCCTCGAGCTGGCCAACATGCCCCGTGGAAGTCCCAGTGCCCAGAGCTGTGGCCTCAAGCTTCTCGATCCCCAGTCACCGAGGATGAACCTGTTCAGAGCTCAGCGGGCCAGAGCCTGGTGGCCCCTAAGCACGAGCACCCCTTCGGGAAAGTACTACCCCGCCGTGAGTACATACTATACGGATTAGTTTCATTTACTTAATACTCCGAGTCGATGCACGAGTGTTTCACCGACAAACTCGTTTTCGCCAGGGAAAAATCGAATTGGAGCTCGCAGTGCTGCCGCTCGAGGAGGCGGAGACCCGGCCCGCAGGCAAGGGCCGCGAGCCCCCGGAAGAGCTGCCACTGCCCGAGTAAGTAAGGCAGAACTGCCGCTCGGGTGATGGCCGAGAATTGAATTAATTTCGGGGCGCGCTGCGTTGGGGGGGTCGGCTACGGTGGAAGTTTAATTAAGTCAGTGGCACCGCAAACCTCGGCTCTGGGGGGGGGGGGGAAAAAGAGAGCGGCGCGGACGCAGGTTCGCCGATGTTGTTTTGTAATTCAGTTAATCGCGATTGGGTATCTTTGTGGTTTTTAACACCAGGAGGCACTTGTGGAAAATCGTACACGCGTAAATTTCCGTATCGGTAACACAAGAAGAAGAAGAAGAAGAAGAGGCGTAAAATTAAACCATCGCACCGACAGCGAAGCGATAAATTATACGTGATCGTTTCGAAGGTACGACGGAGATAAAACAGCCGTACGCGTCGCGGCGTGGCTCAAAGTAATAAATGTCACGGGTTAATTTACGATAAGGCGCAGCTGCAGCGAGAACCGCGAAACGATATCATCGAAAGATGTTCGCTGTTGAATCATATGCTTTTTATTTTTTACCCTCGAAACTTTGTCATTGTGCTCCACCGCGCGTTTGGGTGTAGGAGCACGAATTACTACATTTGTGTGCTTCCATTTTTCCATTTTAAGAACAATTTTAATTAAAAAATTTTCTCTGCGCCCCAATTACCAGGCCAAAGATTATAAATTCTCGTAAGATACACACTCGTGGCGAATAAAAAAATCAACGGAAATTGTTCAAAAGGTAAGAATTGTTTCTCGTAACGTGCATCCGCGAAATTATCGGTCCCCCGAACCAAAATATCGCGGTCAGCCTTGAAACTGCGCTCCGCACTTGTATACGTATTCCGTGAATTCCGATACACCGCAAAAATAGCACGCAGATGTGCATGCCAATATTGCGCTCTTTTACTTTTTTTTTTTTTTTTTTTTTTTCACTCTGCGAGCTTTCGGATAACAACCACACGAAATTCGGTATCCGACGCGTTGTAGTCATAATACAAGGTTTCTTTTGTTTTGTTTGTGCAGTTGAGTTTGCGTTTCTTGGAAGCTGTAATTTATTTTTTTTATTACCTTTGGTTCTGTAAATTAGATTGTTTTAGGGTAAGAACGTTGATAGTAATTGAAATATAAATATATGAGAGGGCTAGGGATGAGCTGCTGCTCTTATTAGACACCATCGAAGTATATTCCATAAAAAATACCATAGATAAACAGAAAAATTGCGAAACAAATCAAGTATTGTCTTTGATACAGCAGATGTGTCGAAAGTGAGGGCCACACGATTCGAAATTTAATAAGTTCTTTAAAAACAAAACAAAGCGTTGCAGCGGAAATTCCCTAAAAATTCAGAGCACTAACGAATAGCAACAATAGCTTCAAAATCACCTTGACCAGAGCGAAAAAGAAAAAAATGCCTTTTGCCTAGAAAGGACAGTAGATATGTATAAGATGCTCACGGCTGTCATGAAAAAAAAAAAAAATCTGAAATTCAAAACTCGCAGCTCCCATTCGTGACTGCTCGAACAGATAACACCAATCGCTGAGCGCATAAATTTTCCCTTCGACCCTGAAAAAAAAAAAAAATCCCTTTCAAAGCTACCAACGTAAAATTGAGCCAATCCCTCCCCGACAGAGGAAATCCATTCGCGAATCTATGTGGTACCCGAGTTGTTGAATCAAAAGTGAAACCCTCGGCTTCTTTTGCTCGTCGACGATTCTTCGAGAATTGAAAGAGCGCGTATTTTTCTGTCGTTGGGAATTTTTTTACGAGCCCTCGCCGATTTATTTGGGATGGGCCGCTAAGGAGATTCACGAGAAATTGGATGAAGAGAGATTTATGTTTACCGGGATTTTTATGATATTTGCGATACGGAGGCTGAGTAATGCGTCCTTTGCGAATAAAAAAAAAAGTTTTATCGCACCCCAACCCGAAGTGATACCTACTTTGCAGCGGGAAAATGCTCTCGCAACTTGTGTTTGCGGACTCTTTGTTGCGTAAAAAGCTTTTTCACGTCTTATAAATGTTAGCAATTGTTCTCCTCACCTTTTATAGATAGAGAAAAAACGAGTCGGTTCGTTCAAGTAGTAAGAGTCGAGTGCGGTCAGACATCGCCTAAAACGTAACTTAAAATTTTTCAAGACCATCCCAACTACGAAAAAATATGCATTGACCTCACGTTCACCCACAGCCGTCCGGACACGTCGTTCTCCTGGTTTCGCAATCCCTGGAAGGCCTTCCGCTTCGTGTTCTTCCGCTACTACAGGTGGCGAGTGCTCGGCTGCTGCGCCTTCGTCCTTCTCGTCCTCCTGATCGCGTGCGCCGTCTATGCGTTCCCGGGATACCTGGTCAAACGTCTCCTCAAAGCTTGAAGCTATACAAGTCCACAGAAATGAAATGTAACTGTGTTTTTTGTAAACAATGGGTAAGTTGCGATGTAAGTTTAGGGTTATTTTTCAAAGAGATAAAGGTACGACATATTATCCTCAAATGTTTCACGTGTCCTTCTTTTTCCTTACACTGTGACATGAACAAATGTTTTTTTTTTTTTTTTTTTTTTTTAATATTTATTTTTTGACCCACTTACCGGTGCAGCCGAAAGCTCAAATGAGAATTCCTCGCGTACAATAATTTCAATAAACCCTCGCTCTCGGCTTATGGAAACGCACTATATCGATTTCCGAGAGACCGAGTTCAGTCTCGCTCGAAATATTATTCACGGGCGTAATATAGTAATGGAAAAAAAAAAAAAAAAAAGAGAGAGAGAGAGACGCTCTTTCTCTCTCGGGAGAGCCATGAGTAGTCATCGATCGGAAAGGAAACTTTTTTCTCCGCCGTCCGTGGAAAATAGTTTAGCGAAAAAGGAAAAAATACGAGGGGGGCGACGCAGTGCGCTAGCTGTATTTTCCAGCATTCCCCGAGAGAGAGAGAGAGCATACCACGATACGGGGAAGAAAAATGAGAGGCAGAAGGGAGGCCGACTTTATTTCGGCCGAACGTATATTATTATCTCGAAGAATGTACTCGTCATCCCCTCCCTCCCTCGTAACGACGTAATCGGGGATATTCAACGATTAATGGCACCGAAATCTCCGTCCAAGGATTTATTCATGAAAAGTCTGGCTCTCGCGTTACGTAGATTATTCAGCAGACTCGCGTTAACAATCCAACACGTTTCACGAAAGCCGCAACCGAGGACTTTCCCTTGACAGCGTCAATAAAACAAATAAGGCTGACCCCCCCCCCGTGACACCCACCTCACGCTACATCAGCAGCTTACCTCGGCTGTACCTTTCTTTCCTTTTTTACGAGTTTTACCTCCCTTCCGTGCCCTTTCTTCGACTTTGCTTTCAAGGGCTGTTTTTTTTTTTTTTTTTTTTTTTTTTTTTTGTATCCTTTCCCTCTCTCATCCAGAAGCTTTTTCGTTTGTTTCTTGCTCACTTCGTCGCGCTTTGCATTTCATGAATATTCAGCTCGTTCTGCGTTATGTGTATGTACGTAAGCTTTCACGTTAGTTTTTACTCGTGTATTCATACGCAAGCGATACGGATGGTTGACCTCTTGGTTGTTAAACCGTACTAATTGCGCTTGAGCTTTTTTCGTGGGAGTGATTGATCCGTTAAAAAACTCACTTTTCGCAATAATTTGCCAAATCAATACCTGCGAACGACGTCAACTGAGATCTCGTAAGGACAAAAGGGGAGAGGCCGTATGAATAATATCCAGCTCTGGGGAGGCGATTGCGCAACAAATTGAAGAAAAAATAAAAGATAACTCCAGCTCGATATCGGCGCGATCCCGAAAAGAAGACAAGATCCTGCGAGCTCGTATCACAGGGTGTACAGGAAAAGGAGGTCAGTAGGCAGACGGGGGATACTATTTTTGCGGGTGCCAATCAGGAAAATTAAATAAGGCAGCTGCCGAGATCCTCGGGACCGAACTAACGAACGGGGGGGGGGGGGGATATTTCACGTCCAGCGTTGTTTCATTCACTCGGCCGAAAAGTTTTTCCTTCGGAGGGTACCGTGTATATTCCCCCGGGGGTTTATCGATTTCCCGGAGATATCAAATGACCGTCGGAAAAAGACGCATCGGAGTCTCTTGAACCGTCTATTCCCAGGACACGATTTTTCAATCGCATTGTCGAGCGTGTACGATTATATGCTCCCTGGATCGCGTAACGTTACCACCCAAGTGAATCCTTGTAATTTTCACCTACCTACATTCACCTCTGATTCATGATTCGTATAGTCATTCAGCGAATTTCCTCCGAGACTCGATTTCAGTGGGAAAATTTTCATTTGGCAAAGACTCTCCCCCCTCCATTACCTCCCGACTTCCATCTCCCATTCATACGAGTTTCAAGCGCCGTTGATGTAAAACACACGGGAGTGAAAGGCAAGTCCTTCGTTAAGCGGTGAAAGGATACTCACCCTTTCACCGCAAAGGAATGTATAAAAAAAAAAAAAAAAACGAAGGGAAAACAGAGCAGTATATAGGCGTGCACGACCTCAAGGGTGCAATTTCCATCCCCGTGCACACACTGGGCTCGGCCGGTCGTAAAGTAGAGGCTGGAATATCGAAGGGACGCTCCATGACTTGATTCAGACCTTTCGCTTCTTCGCTGAAAGGGTCGAAACGGCTCGTAAATACCGGGTGAATATTGACTTGTCTCCTCGCGGGTGGTGCTGTAATGCGATGCCTGCCTGCTTTCGATTCGAAAAGGGATGGTTTTTCCAGTGCTTCTCGGCTATTTTTCATCCATCGCTAACATTTACCATTTCAACTTCAAGTGCCGTAAAGGGGAAGCTTTTCCCCTGGTCAAAAGGACACTTTGCTAAGCCAAGCCTTTGTGGTTGGCGGCCCACACACAAAGCGCCCAAACGAGAGTAAGACTCTCCGTTGGAAGGGGACGAAGAAAAATCCGCGGGAGGGCCTAAAAGCACGGCCAAGTGCTAGCTGGCTTTCACGTGCATCCCCCGCTGTAGGGTCCGTCTACTGCTTCTTATCGATGTTTTGTTTCTCTTCCATTGTCGTCGCCGCCGCCGGCGCGTCATCCTATACGCGTATCGACCGGCTTGCCATAATTCACCTACTTCCACCCCCCTCTCATTGTTTGCTCGCTTTCTTCTCTTTGCTCTTGGCTTGGTTTATATACCACCCGCAACCTCTCGGGCTTGGAAAAACCAAGGGCTGACGTGGTGCAGGTACACCCCGGAATGCGGCGTAGGTTTTCTTTGAACGGCGATTTTCAGCCTCCATCGTGACTCCGTGCCTTGTTGGTGAAAACAAAAGCTGCAACCAGTTCTGCACACAGAAACGTTGTTATCGAAAGTTACCGCGGCTCTCTTTCTCCGACTAGGAACTTTATTTACTTGCTCCCGGACTCGCTTTGACCGTGTACCTGCAGAGGATACTTTTCAATTTTATTTGATTTGAAGTTCAATTTTAACGATTCGCTCTGCGCAAGGAAAAGAGTACTACACACCTATTTCTTTGGATGTACTCGATAACCGCGTGCTATAAAACCGACGGCCGTCAAACATTTACCCTGCCTCCCGGAGACGTCGGGTCTAAGTAATTACGATTTTTTAATACCTGCCCCCTCTTGTGGCTCTCGGAAATCGATACCGAGCACTCAACTCGAAACCATCACCCGTTGAGAGGTAATGAGGTAAAAAAAAAAAAAAAAAAAAAAACTCTATCGAGTAAGTACAAAAAGCGAGTGGCAGACGCAACGCGTGTCTGATATCGGCGTTTGCAGTTGCAGCGAAACACAAAGTTCGATTTTTCCTCGGTGGGGCGGGAAGCTCAGCCGAGGGAGTTGCACCGTGTGTTCGTTCTCATTTCGGCGCTGCTTTGGAATTCGCTGTTGCGCTGGCAGGTGACGTGGCGTACCTATTCCGGTCATTGTTTCCTCGCCTCGCTGCTTATTAATGACAAAGACAAAGGCCCCCCGGGGGTTTTGACGTCTGTTTGCTCACCGAGTACGGTCTGGGTATTGATTTCTTAAGCGATTGCTGCATTAATCTTTTTTTTGTTTTTTTTTTTGCTCCGCGAAATTTATTTTCATATCGATGACAGTGTTTTTTCTAACTTTGTCCAACCAATGCATTAGCTCTGCCGCATGTTTCAAGGTGCTGGGGGATAATGACGATTCGCACGCGATCGCAAGTTGGGTGTGAAAACAACGGTATTAATTCTGTTATCCTCCATTACGTAAAATAATCAGGTGGCAAGGCTTTCCCGATGATAGATGTACATACAGATACGCCGTTCGGTCGAATGGAAACGTAAGAACGAACTTTCTTTTAGAATGAAAAAAAAAAAAAAAAAAACAGCTCAGTGTACGTGGGCTATGCATCACGAAGTTTTAAAATGATGCACGTGGGCAAACATTTTACCAAGAAATCTCGTGTGCGTTTCTCGGTTTATTTGCACGCTTATATGTAAGTGTTGAGAAAATAAACTTTTTTCTCCCCAAAGTTGGCAAAGTACCTCGTTATCTCGGTTTGACTTTACTCGAACTGCACTCGCTCTATTTTACTTGGAGTAAAATCGACTTTTGAAACAGTTTTTTTTTTTTTTCTTTTTTAATCATAAAAGTTTAAAGCCTAAGAATTAAAAACGCGAAAGCTCAAAGTCATTCCTTTTTGTCGAGGGGATAATTAGCGTGGACTAGTTATACCTCAGCTTACGTGCAGTAGTTGTCTTTGGAGTCAAAGATTTTCTCGTGAATATCTACTTAATGCTTTAACACGTTAATTAGGTATTGAAAGGAGTGCGCTGAATCAATTATTCATTGCGTCGGCACAGCAAAGGATGTGTTTCAGCTCGGAGGAAGATATTAATAATGCCATTTTTCGCAGCAGATCTCCCACAGTAAGGGTTGTGTCATTGTTGTACCAACGAATTATCAAAAAACTTTGTTCATCAAAGGTCAAAGCGAGACGACGATAAGTGCAAGCTCGAGTCAGGCTTATCTCACCGATCTCGTTCTCTCTATACAATGATCTATCTACTCAAGCTTGCAAGCTCCCCGCGAAAATAGCCTCCACGCAACAAGAAACGTCGACGCGGCCTCGAATTTCGCGAGTATTGGGATCGCAGCAGCTCGATTTTAAAGCCGCTCGCTTTAATTGACTCAAAGGCTTGTCTACTATATATACTTTCTCCGGTGTGTGGGTTCACAGCAGTAATATGCATACACGTATGAGCCTGCGTGGAGTTTACATGCCCGGAGTTGCCGCGAGAGAAGATCTACAAAGTCGCGGTGCACCGGGCACGTCTCATCCCGTTTTTAATCCGATTAGCTTGGCTTTGCTTTACTTTTTTTTTTCCATCTTCGACTACTGGCATATTTTCGCTCTGGTCTACTTGTTGTTTGCTGTTCCTTACCCGTGCATATGCCCATCGTATCGTGCACTCGGACAAAAGAAGAGCTGCTGGAAGCGCGCCCCGACCAAATCGATTGCTCCCCTGGTCCTGCTAATGGAAAATATAAATCTTTATTTTTTAATTTTGCGCTCCCCCCCTTTTCTTTCCCTTTCATGTTTTGTAGCCGAGAAAAGATGCTCCCGGAAGGGCGAATTTTTCTCATTTGAGCACATTTTTTTTTTCAACCGAAAATTCGAAATTGAATTCCTAATGAAATTTGCAGCAACGAAGCGTGGATTTAAAAATGGAAACAAAAACGCTCTCGCACGAAACGTCGTTCGTGCAAATACTTTTGTTGAAGCGCGCCATTTCCTCCGTGAAATGTAATTGAAACCGAGTACGGCTGCGAAGGGGTAAATTACAAAGCGTTCGTAATATTTCCTCTGGAGGATTATAATAATAAAAAAAAAAAAAAATAATAAAATGCCCCTCTTCACGTAATAAAACATAGAAACCATAGTATGCGTGAATAATTATTTTGAAAGAAATTCAGTCGCAGTCCTGAATCGACACGAAATCACGATCTACGAGATAAAAACGAGCCACTGCGCCGTACGATGAATCACATCCCACGCGCCAGTGTTTTTCGGAAAGCCCTAAAGCTCGCAGCTACTATACGTATGTAGTTTTTTTTTTCCCCTCGCGCAATATGCATATCCAAAAATTTATCGCTCCGTCTAGCCGCAGTCCACACCTCAACGAAAATCCTTGAGTCACGTAGCTTCGTGCTTAAATCGACTCCATCTCCAACGTTACTCGATCGTGGGGTGTAGGCGCTTTATTATAGAAAGCCGGTTTTTCACGAATCCCCTCATTGCCTAGGTTGTATACCTAAGGCACGAGCCCCGAACATGTATATGTATGTGCTCCATCTAAGGGTACAAGCCACATACACACAGCGCAGTCATTAATACCCAATTAAGCTCCATCGCGGCGAATCATCTCATCGAGATCAAACGCGATTACCCGGTTCGTCGTCAATGGCTCCAGTCGTTAACGCCACTATCTAGCCTAAAATCACCCCCTCTCTCGCTCCCCAACGAGCAAACTTTTTTTGTCCCTTCTTTGGCTCCGAAAAAAACCAACATCGCTAATGACGAGCGAGATACCGGTATCTGGAGGCTGTGTGGGTAAAGTTCTACGGCTAACCGATACGAGCGGCTAACGATCGGTGCACGAGACACCCCCAGGGTCCATTTTACATTTTCTCTGTCGGGTCTAAGATACATATAGTCACACGAGAATTATGTACAAAGTCGAAAAACAGTGTCGCGCAGTCGTATAAAAAGACTACCCCGGTGACAGTGTAACTCGTCTAGGTGAGCTTTTGTTGTAAAACACGCGGCTTTACAGCCGATGCCTATAGAGTCCGGTGGACGCATGAATTATTCCGCGCGTCGTGTAGCATTGAATTACCATGTTGGTTGCCGAAGAAGGTTACAGCCCGAACGCGGTAAAAATAATACATTCGTTTATGGATTCGATGACGATTTCGGTGTTTACGGGTGGAAATAATATACTTGCGAGGCTTGAAAGGGAGATAGGTAATGTCGTCGCAAAAAGTGTATAGGGGCCGTTCAACCCGCGACCTGCTGGACTACTTGTCGGTTTCGCATTGGAATTCTTCGTTTGGCCGCACATGTGTGTCTTCGCGATCGAGCGCAATTTATGGGGAGGGGAAAAAAAAAAATTGTTTGCAAAGTAGGTACCATCGGCCAGGAGGTTCAATGCCTTGGCAAATAACGCGACGCGTGTGCCATTTTATATGACGTACGGTAATTACAAGAACTGCGCGTTGTAATTTCAGGATCAAGAGTCACGCGAATTTTTGCCCCATACCCTGGACTCCTTGGAACACCGTGTGTTCGTATATAACTCTCGTGAGAAACGTTAATAACCATAATGAACGTCGTTCCGTGTTCGCCGAGACAACGACTTATACAGTATACCGCGCCGCGCAGTGGAATACACACGGCTATCGCTTACAGCCTTTTAATTTATTAGCGCGGTAAAAATACCGGCTTGACGCTGGTGTATATGCTTTCGCGTCGCGCGATCGATCGGACGAGCCATAAGTGTCTTTCATTATTCCGAAATGGCATTTGTCTTTAGGTACATCGGAAATAACATGATCCATTCAAACTCGCGTATGGTATAACTGTATACGGTAACGATTGAAAAAAAGAAGAAAAAAAAAAGAAGAAATGGGCACCAAGGTCGAGGAGCCGAAGGCGTGCACGATAGAGTTGTCGTGTCGCAATAATTAATTGGTGGATGGATAAGGCCTCCTCGGAAAAATAAAGTCGGCCTGGTTGTGCGTGCGGTGTGAGTACGCGTTATATCTGATTGATACGCTAAAAGCTCGAAAGAGGGGTTTTTTTTCAGGGTCGTATTGTCTGAAAAGTGTGAAAGCTCGCTTGTTCGGCTTTGATGCTCTTTTTCGCTCTGCTCGTTTTCATCGGCTTTCACATGAGCTTTCGAGCTTTTTTTACCCAACAGCGATGGCGATGGGATTTGTCGTCTCTCGCTAATGGTTCTTGAGCTGTTTTTCCGGAAAATATTTAGCTTTTGACGAGCCAGAAAAACAACATCCACACAATTTTCCACAAGATGATATTCGTTGCAACGAAAATTCTTTTGTCTTCCATCACCCTTGCAAGCGTACGTGCCATCGCGACACCTCTTACTGCCAAAAAGCTCGTGCGCTCATTTTTTCATGCAACAAAAAAAAAAGAAAACAAAACGCGCGCATCAATTAATTAGCTCTGCTCCGGTTGTTGGAAACAAACACGCGTGAAAGAGCGCGCGTGAAATTGTAAATTATCGTTGATTTCAGGGGGGGGGGAGCTCGTTTACCGATGATCCATTGCGACTACATCCGCGGGCAGGGGGGAGGGGTAGTGAAATATCCTTGTACCGAAAAGCTCGAAAATATTTTGTACAAAGCTTCCACTCGTTCGTACGAGCAAAATGACCAAACGCGTCTATCGTACGCTGATCGGCCAGCCAAGCGTATCGAAAACCCTTCCCCCTGAAAGCCACCCGACAAATGGTAGCCGCAACAGCGTGTTATGTACAGTCACGTAGCGCCACAAACACGTGACCGCACCTATGTACCTTTTTTTTTTTTTTTTTTTGTTGCTCAGCGGTATTATTCAATTANGCCAGCCAAGCGTATCGAAAACCCTTCCCCCTGAAAGCCACCCGACAAATGGTAGCCGCAACAGCGTGTTATGTACAGTCACGTAGCGCCACAAACACGTGACCGCACCTATGTACTTTTTTTTTTTTTTTTTTTTTTTTTACGCCCACCCGCGCACGTAGTACACATTGTCCGTGCACACGTGTATAGCTATCGTTTCTCCTACATGCTATACATACCCACGTAGCGCCCTGCGATGGAATCGGTTGATCTATTTTCGTCCGACTCGATTGTACTGACACACACGCGGACGGACAGACAGACAGAGGCCGATCGTAAAAGTAACGGGGCATCTCGTCGGCTCCTTGGCCCTACCCCCCCCCCCTTTTACTGCTGTGCAACGTCGCAAGGGACAAAGCAGCTCTCCTCTCCTCGAAGGTCGTTTTCCCATCCCCCATCCCCGCATTCGGCTCGTTTTCTCGGGGTGCCACTCCAACCCGCTGATACGTAATACAGACAAGGATGCCCGTTCTGTTTTATTATCATCATGAATAATCGCTTTTCGCGATATCGCCGCGTTGTATATATACATATATGCGTCAGTGAACGGAAGCGTCCATAAATCCAACGAGGGACCCCCTCCCGCGTGTAATCCGCCGTTAAATCTCTCGGCATTGTGGCGCTTGGCCGTTTATTTGTTTATTCATTTATTTGGCTCCTCTCGATCCGGGACTGCCGTTGACGTGCGACTCGAGCTTTCTTTTTTTCTCTCGGGATCTCAAGTGGTGCTTGGAACTGCGATTCGAGCCAACAAGTGTGCGGATGTGTACGGGCGGTATCGAAGTTTTTCAAAATAATAAATGTGTGTGTGTGTTTGTTGCGCGTCGTTGTGCCATTCGGAGTTTTGCGGGGAGCTTTTGACAGTATCCGGTGCTTTTTTCAAACTGTAGCGGGTTCCGTTGCTTTGAGCGAAGCGAGAGCGCAGGTGGAAAAGCTGTCGAGTAGAATTTCGACGCTGGGAATGGCAAAAGTGCATGCTTTTTAAAAGCTCCGAAGGGAAAATTCGATGAATCTTGCATCGCTCGAGTGGATCGCCTTTTTTTTCCTTCAATGAAAGCCCCATCCATGCGAGCCATGCTAAACCTTATATCTATATATTTATTTTTATGAATATTTTACCATGAAGCATATTGAAAAGGTGCATCAAACATTAATCTTTTTTTTTTTTTTTTCCTC
>NW_019379589.1:1629752-1711620 GCF_000648655.2 Copidosoma floridanum
TTTTTTTTTTTTTTTTTTTTTTTTTTTTTTTTTTTTTTTTTTTTTTTTTTTTGTTGCTCAGCGGTATTATTCAATTACGTGCATTACATTGAGAGGAACAACAACACGCGGATATCGGTAATTCATGCCACGAATAACAAATGTACAGCGGAGAAAAAAAGAGAAAGTTAACAACAAATACAATTAAACAAACTGTCGGGAAAATAACATCCGCAGCAAGTCGAGTACACACTCGGAGCCCGTTGGCAAAAGGCTCGAGTTTGTCGTAACTTGCCACCTAATGGGCAAAGATCTCAAAACTACAATAATAGCGCGTACGCGGGTATTGTATAAAGAGTACGAACTGGCAATAGCGGCAACGGTAAACGGGAAACTAAACTCCCTCCGGTACCAACTTTCGATCTCCCGGCGAGGCAGGTGTCGTTAGAGAGCGGCAGCTTCTCCCAAAAGCCGATGTTGTTTCCGTGGGATTAGTTTTGCTATAATTAAGCGTTGGTGGAAACTATTGGCGAGCTTTTGGGGGAAAACAACCGAGAGGGGGTGTTGGCTCAGAAAATACAACTCTGTCGGTTGCTCCGTGCCTCTTTGAAAAAAGTCCAAGTTCAATCGTGCACTAATTGGAGAGAGGGAGGAAAAAAAAAGTAGAGCGTGTAATTACGTAGAGATTTTCCTCCCCGCAACAGTGACGCGTTGCCCGTTGAATTTTTCATCCGGAGCGCATATGGGGAGGGAGAGCTGATCGATCGCCCGGTGTTGTAGGAAGGGCAGGCCAGAGAGATTTTTGACTCCTCCGTTATTCATCCGCGTCTGGATGCGACGTGGACTTTTTTTTCCCGATGATATTTTTCCTCCTCCCCTTTTCGGTCGGTACTGCCGTGGTTTTGTTTTCACTGAGCATCCCTTGAAAAATAAACGTATACCAAATGAGTATAGATCAACAAATGAAGCAAAGAGGACTCACACCCACATTTTATAACGCATACACGAGAGAGGGTTGCAATGAAATTTCTCGGGCGCGATTAACATTTCATACGAATTTCCAACTCCCTGCCCACCGCAACACAAAACTTCCTCCAACTCTGTGTGGCATGAAAGATGCAGAGTACCTACTCTCGTGCAAGCGTCTCGGGGAGAACTCGAAAGAAAAGAGCCCCACCTCGAGTGGTCGGGCATATACCCTCTCTGATCCACACAAAAAGGTAGCCACTCCCTTTGCTCGTTCGGCCGATGTATGTGTACCGTGTATCTTTTGGCGCTGAAGCACATATCGGATGAATGAGAGAGACAACTCGTATGGGTCCGTTGTATTGGCACAGAGCTGACGGACAAAGGGAGCATCAGACGGGCGATAAGAAAGGGTACGTGTACGGATCGCCAGGGAGGAGGAGACATCGGACAAAAAAAAAGAAAAAAAGATAACCAAGACGGTCTCGAGTGTGTATGGATCCGGCGGACAATGTACTCTCGTTGTTTTTAGGGTATATGGGCATGTACGTCGCCCGGACGACACGAATTTGGTCTCTGTGGTGAAGCAGAGAGGACAAAAAAAAAAAAAAAAAAAGAAAAAAAATGACGTTGGTACAACCCGTATACACCTAAGGCGTCCCGGCATCAGCGACCCGAGCGATGAGTTTAGCCGTCGTTGTAACGTCACGAAAATAGCGCGTGCTCCCCGGCGTATGGCGGGCGCCACCTAGACAAAAGTACCACGTAATCCGCGATGACGACACGCGTGAGCCTCCCCCCTCCCTCCCTGCGGGAGAAAGAGACTTTGATTAATAACCCCGGGTGCTCTTACCGCGCTGTTATTTTAAGGTGTCCCCCCCGTCCCCGGTGTCATATATATGGGTATATCGTACGGATGCGAGCTCGAGCAGCTTGTACGCCCCGATAGCCGTATCGAGGCATTGTGTATGTATTACATGGAGCTGCAACAAGTTACCGTCGCAAATATGTACAAAAATATACTCGTGTGTGCATGGAAGAGTAACTTGCGATGTAGTTTTTATTGCCATAGTTTGGGCACTGTATACTTATACTCCCCCCCCCTCCGGCCGATGTGTGCCTTTACGAGGGGAAACTTATTACTTTTGGCTCCGCTGCGCGGACCTTTTTCTCTTCTTAAAGGGGAGGTGAAGGTGGAGATGAAGAAATAGTTTGGACAGGGATATAGATTATATATATTGGTTCCGATACCTGCCCCCCCCCCCTGATCCTTGGGCCTTTGAGCAAATGTTTGGGATCCTCGACTGTTAAGGGCGGAATAACTTTGTTACTAGATTAGCGCGTCCGAACGTGACCTATACGACTTTTTTTTTTTTTTTTTTCGCCCGAGAGCTTGAAACGATAACTCACGTAAGAGTCTAGATTCGGAGGAAAACACCTACACCCACACCCTCTTTTCTCCTCCTCTCGTTCGAGGACTTTCCATTACAATTAAGCCAGACGGTCGTTACTTCGCCTCCACCCCCATTTAGTGTAAAAAAGGCATTGGCTCGGACGACGCTATTTTTTGCCATTCCTGACGAAGATGAATCGGTGCTGCGAGCCCTACTATTTTTAGGGCCTGCTTGTATACGTACACGTACGTCTATTCTCTAAGTTCAATGCTTTTGGGAATTAAGAACAATCAAAATCGCTATGTCTCCGTATAATACATAATGCAGATCTGATGAAAAGGACGATGTTCCGTGATCATGAAAATGAGAAAAAAAAATTGTTAATTCTTTCCAAACTGTGGGACTTTGGCCAACTTGAATCGATTATATATATTCGTAAACGGCTATTCGCTTGCGTAAGTATACCGATGATGAATTTCTATACGAGTTTGATGGACGCGTGCCAGCTAGGATGAATTTCAGGGCAATGTGTATGGTTTAGCTCGTATAGCTACGAGAGGAGGAAGTGCATTTAAAAATTGTACACCCACACGCCACGTGCGAGCTTTTTCAAAGCAACTACACCTACACCCACGTAGGCAAGTGTAGACGAGATAATATACGGCCCTTTGGATTTGGAAATTTATGCAACACCTTCGTCCCGCCTCTCTTTTGGGTCTGTGTTATTTCGAGAGCCGATTCAAATCGGTATAAGGTATACCTACGAAATGGGAACGAAAATACTTAATCGGCACAGGTAAATCCACTCGCACCCCAAGTGTTAAATAATAATAATAATTATTATTATTATCGTTCGGTACAAACGAGGCCATCGATAGCGTTTAATTATATACAATCATTAAAATTATGAAACACGTGGCGATGATCTCATGGTGTATACATGTAGCCTGACAAGCTTTGCCCATATGAAACACGCGGAAGTGCATCGTTTCCTCAAAGCGTTTCCTGTGTATATTGACAGAGAGAACAGCACTCGATCGCGCTTTATATTGTCCACACTTTGGTGAGACAACTACAGCCCAGTCATACACAGGCGTGGGTGAAAATACATATAATACATACCTACACCTACTGGGTCGAGTGAAGGCTTGGACGCGCAACAGCGGTGCACTCAGCCGATGTTCTGAAAATAAAGCAGCTCTCTTCCCTCACCTACGCGCACGTGTCTCGGCCTCTCTTGTATCCCGGCCGGACCACTAAACTCCCAAGTGTAAACAGACGCACCGTCTATACATGTGCATGATACAGGAGCGTATGGACGCGCGAATGCGATAAACTATTCGTCCACCCTG
The DNA here is from genome assembly GCF_000648655.2 of Copidosoma floridanum. The sequence continues at coordinate 1,633,444 of NW_019379589.1, forward strand.
ACAGGGGTCATCCTTGTGTGCGCCCCGGATGGAAATTTCCCGTTTGAGCTCGTGATACGTACAAGCCCCTCTCTCGGTGCCGTTTGACGTGGCTACCGCGCGTCCGTATATCCGTCGGTTTTTTCCGATGGAATTTTAATTATTTTCCTCAAACACACGCCCCCTACACTAGACGAAGTATCAAACGCACGTTCAATTTCCCCCCTCGCGCGGAGCAGTACGATATTAGTTTTTTCCATAGGAAACGTCGCGAAAATTCTGATGCTTTCGCTTGAGCCGCGCCCTCCGACCCCCGAGAACTTTACGCCGAGGGATTGATCGAACTTCATTTGCACGTCACGCGGCGTACGAAGGGCACGTTGTGCGCTCAAACAGGTCAACAATTATACAATCCGATCGACAGAGTGCGGGGATTGCATTCCGGCAGCAGCTCGTTTCATTCGAAATAACTTTGGACGTTGGCGTTTACACGTACATCTGTCCAACGGACAAGTGAATTGCGCCAGATTTGAGCATTGAAAAGCAAACAACGCGCGCTAAGATCATGTATACCTATACGGCACCGGTATCTTTCGTAGCTATAAATACATTTTGAATCACTCGACGCATAGACGCCCATATATATATATATGCCCAAGTCCACTCGTTATCGACAATTATATGGAGCGCGACTGAGTACATAATACATGTAGGTGCATTCGTGATCGGCGGTTGATCGGGAATAATAGCTCTCGGTCGTGGGTGCGACTCCTCTTTTTTCCCTCGTTTTATTACCATCTGACTCAGCCAGCGATAATATACCCACCCCCGCCTCGGGTACTTTCCTCTCTCTCTCTCTCTCTTGGGGGAGGAGGGCACGCCTGGTTTTTCTCTTTTCCTTCTCGTTTTATCAGAATCAGCCGATACCGATGCTATGGAATTTAGGAGGCTGCGAAACATTCCTTTTTTTTTGTCTCTTCGGGAGAAACAGAGAAACAAACGAGAATCTTGAAAGGGCAAAAAACTCGTAACAGAGTCGGTTGGTCTTCGCAGCTGGATGAGAGAGCCATACGTATAGGTATAAGATGTGGAAAAAGGGGAAGAGGAGGAGACCGGCAAAGATCTATGGCCGAGGAGAACTCAAATGACCCCGGCGAAGGCACGTCTCTGTGCCGATTACATGTTATTACATTGTTCCACGCGTACCAAGGAATGTGGGCCAGGATACCCTCGTCCTTTTCTTCCGCTCGGCCGTTGTCCGGACGTATGTAGAGGAGAGCTATGCGCGTCGATTCGTAAGAGGGGAGCGCATAAATTTTTGGCCGTTCTCGCGAGCGTGTAGATTCGAGGATCCCTTTGTATCGATGACGCATGCACGGGGGAGGGAAAAATCGATGCTTGACGCGTGTTCCGCTTTGAGTTGACGGTACAATGTTTTTCTTTCATTTTTCGGTAATTCAATGGAGTACATCTCTGTTTTGAGGAAATTCAATTGGGGCGGGTGAGCACAGTCACGTACTCACGTGTTTATCCTGCCTTGGCTCTGTATATATACTATACACACGTATGCAAGTATGATATCATCTGCGCGCCGCTGGAATACACGATACAGCGCTCAATTCAATAGGGAATGGACGGGCTGTTGCGTTTAATTATTGTGATGACTGGGGCGCGTATAGGTGGACATAGTATATAATAAGATTAATCAGCGGAAAAGCGCCGTTTCTCTTGTCCAGTAATATGGTGCAGGAATTTTGCTCGACGGCGGCACTATTGTGCTTTTGGTGATGTGACATCATCGAGAGGATGAAATTACTCGTATTGTGTTTGGAGTAAAAACTTGGAGGGTTTTTTTTTTCTCGTTAACAAGCCATCTATGTACTATTTAATAATTTAATTAATTTTTTTTTTAAGTTTTAATTTCACCTTTCGTTTGCTCTAATGGACCGCCTAAATAAAAACTGCTTTTTTCCGTCAGACTTTTTTAAACTTCAGATATAGCTTACGACAAACAAAATACCACACGCTCTCGATTTCTGAGCAAATAAATGGCACGGTACTTTTAAACTGACTCGCAACAAAGTTTCTAAGCCCCCATATAGCATAGAGTACCTGCATTGCTCAGCGAAAGGAGAAGAGGGTTCAACGAAATTAGCCACTCGAAACCAAAGCCACGATTTTCTATTCAAAGACAAGATAAGATGGAACAAAACTCACGGGCGTGGGTAAGAGGACGAGTATCGATTCTCGGTCTCGCTTAAGTGGCGATGGTCTGCCACAGATATAGGGGCTCGTGCGAGGAACACGAGGAAAATCTGCAGGTCTGTGTGCCTTTCGAAAGCTCAGTGGTAGGGTTACTCGGGGCAGCCCAAAGATTATTGGCCCAATTGTTCACCTCTACCTATATACTACATTATGGATAAAGTACAGACCGCTACGACATTTGGATGGGTTACGGTCAGTAATTATTACCCATCACCTAGTCACTTTTCCCGAGATCCGATGTCTGCTTTTGATTACCTCTGACATATCTACGTGCTACAGAGTAACGAAAGAAAGAAAAAAAAAAAAAAAACGTGTCAAAAGCGTCTATTGAAGCTCATCCTTTTGTCTGTAAATAAGTGACAACGTTTCATCTGTTGCTGTCGAATAATCGTAGCCGTGAAACCCGGACATTTAGATTTATCACACGGTTTGTTTTCTCATCGGCGTAATCCATTCAACTACGGTTACAATCGACAAAAAACAAATTGTCTCTTTATTGAGTACAATCTGCGTAACGCTGATGTCTATCTGACGAGGTCACACGGGGTGTACATCCAACCCTTCAATTTTCACTCTAGCAGCTCTCGTGCATATCTCCCTGTATTATTGGATACTACAAACTTTGAATGGTACTGTATATATGCGCGGTATAACAAAGTTGCCTCGTCGTCTTCGTCAAGACGCCACTGCCTGAACGTTGCATCCACTAAAGGGCACGAGTGCACGTCCAACCTCCCCCACCTCTCTTCCTTTGCTCCTCCACCTCTATGGAGCTTTGGGAGAAATATCGAGTTTTCTTCGGTAGCTGGGAAAATGAATTAATAATCAACCCCAAGGAGCTAAAAGAGGGGCACCAACGGCAGCAGAAAAAAAATTAATTTGAAGGTACGTCCATTGCTCCATGAATTGCTTTAATGATGAAAAAAAAAAAAAAAAAAAACAACTTTTGACCATCTTTGCCGAACTCAACTGAGGCGCGAGAATTTGTTTTTTTATTTTGTTCGTAAAAGGAAAGCTCGTGCTTCCACGGAACCGATATCCGTACATTACATTGTGTTGCCAAATGAAAAAAAAAAAAAACAAAAACACGATCCGATCGTGAACCGAGCGAATTATTTAACCACTTTTTCGTTCAGCATTTGGAGACCTATACTGTAGCCACAGGCACATACGGGCTGATCTCGATCGCTGCAGTGCACCGAAGGTATAGACAACAATAACCCAGTCACCGATACATCATCGATCGTCAGAGAGAGAGAGAGAGAGAGCCGAGTAAATACTTGATGTGGACACCGCATACTGTCCCTCTCGGGGTACTCCTCGTATACTATAACAATCGATACGTCAATCTAGAGCACACTAGCCTCTGTTTCTCGGCTCGACAGTATAAGATACGAGTGCACATGACTTTTTTTTTTACCCAGTTGTATCCCCGACCGGCCGGTATGCATTCCGTAGAAAATGTGAGGGTACGAGTCACTTGGATAAATGGTTCGGTGGCGATCGTTCCTGTCACATTCAAGAAGATCAAAGTACGTGCCTGTCACTCGGAGCCTCGATTACTTTGATGTCGATACACACAAGGACTATTGCAATCTATACTTTCAACAAATTCGGGCCATCGGAATCACCAGGAGCTCTGCAATTAATGCCAGAGCCAATCGCGGAGCCCACTGCAGGTATAACGTACCCAAAGCCGAACCGCCGATCCCCGGCCTCTCTCGTGTATTAATTCCGAATCTCGAGTCCCAAGCCCCGGGCTGCTACTCTCTCGCGTGCGCGCAATTATCTTCGTCTCCCGCCTCGCTGAGCCATAAATCTCGGAGCTACGAAGCTCGCCTTGTGCTTTTCCGCGATATAATGTGTACATATTGCGCAACTCGCGTTCGCGTGTCGGTGTCTCTGTACGAGGTTCTTACACCCTTGCTCTCGAATTGCTTCGTTTGCTTGTACTACGGAGGATCCCGTACACGTGTTTAATTACGCGTCACTTGCTCCAACGGGTAAATAAATTGTACATACTTTTAATTAAAAAAAAAAAAAAAAAAAAAAACTCAAATCCACAACCCAATTAACACAACTCCAAAGCTTCCGTCAGGTTACTCTTTTTTTTTTTTTTTTTTTCAACATCGAGATTTTCCTTTCAACGTCAACCAAGACGACGGCAGCAATCATACGAGCTGTCCCTATTTTCTTTGTGAACGGAGAAGCGGTGGGTAATCCGACTCGGCGGAAAAAACCCATCCGTTGGTATACTGTACACACACACACAGACACGAGGGATAAAGAGGGGGATTGTTTTGATTAAAAATCGAGTGCGGTACTTTTTTTTTTTTTTATAATGTACAGCATAGGCCCCCACGCGCACGTGAAATTACGCGGAAGGTATACAGGGACTCCATTGTGCGGATAGACGCGCTCACACGCAGAAGGGGACGAATGGAAAAATTTTTTCTTTTTATATGAGATGTACGCGGACATCGTACTACTCCGAGCTCTTCGTTACTATTTATCCTCTGCGCTGAAATATTACGCGTACCCTTTGTACATATGTATAATGTACAGGCCATTGTGATTCGGATGTTTGTGTCTGTTGATGTTTTTCTTTCTCTCTTTTTTTTTGTAACGAAAGAAAGCTCTGAAAATTAATCATCTGTCGCTTCGATGACTCTCCAATTCTTCCTCTTCTCAAGTCGCAAGCCCGGATGCCTCTATATGAGCTCCCAGTCACCGCATAGTTACGCCCAAAGCAACGGGCTTGCCGGCAATCCAGATAAATCAATTGGGAGCCAGTGTGGATTTCGGAGGATGCACGCGGCTGGTTTATCCTCGGGGCTTCGATACGATTCCACCCCGAGTTTGTATAAATAAACGTACCGGAGGATCGTATAACGAAAAGCTATCGGCGCGAGGATAATCGTCCCCACGCGACTCTCCTTCCGCTTTATGGTTTCGAGGGGAAAGCTCGCTTAATTGGCTAATGGCCCGGGATGTGACGGGTTGTTGTTTCGTTCGTTGGAATTCGCGAAAGCTCACTTGAGGTTACAGGCTGTATGCTCTCGAATGGAATTTGTTTCCCCTCTGCAACTATTTGACGAAAAGTCACGGTTTAAAATTGAAAAAAAAAAAAAAACCATTAGTTTTTACTCCCCCCTCCTTTCGGATAAAAAAAAAAAAAGCTCCTTTCCATCCTCCTCCGGTCGAAAGCTCATCGAAGTACACCACTTAGGGAAGCTCGTTAAAACTTGTGTCGCCTTCAAAAGAAGAACCGACAGCGGTGCGGGGGTGATCATAATGATGTGTGCTGGCTTGATAACGATGTGGGTGCAGGTTGCGCGCACTCGCACACGTGCACCTGTGGCTCCCTTGGCGACAACGATGTTGCGAAGGCTAAGGCCGAGGTCGCGAGACCTTTTCTTTAATTATGCCATGCAGCTGGTGTATACAGTTGAGTGTGAGCAAAAGAGAATGGGTGAGGCGACGAGAGCGTGCCACCTCCCTTTTTTCCCCTCTCTCTTTCTCTTCTAATTACAGACAGAGTGTGACACACCGGGCGAGGCTTTATTCCCTGTCCTTTGTATACTTGCTGACGACGATTGCGTTGCTTGACTTGTTTGGCTTCTGCCCCCCCCCCCCCCCCCTTTTCCCCTCTCTCTCTGTCTCTGTATATTGTGCGTGTATGAATGTCAGGGTTTATTTTTGCGAGTTTTCAAATTAATGAAATCGGATACGCTCCGTTTGACCGTCGTGGCGTTTGTTTGTTTAACTCGACTCCCCCATCGGATTATTTTGGATTTTCAACAATGTTATTTTTCTGCGGGGGTGTAAATTATGTTTTTGTAAAGCTGCACGTGGAAGGACGAAACATAATATTTTGCGTGGGTTTCATTATTTTTCCTGCAACTGTGAAAACTGTGCGACTCGTGCAGATGAAAAATATTATTATCGCCGATTTGTTTCAGAAATATCGTGTCGCTGGTTGCTTTATAATTTTTTTGCAGTTTTATTTTTAAATGTGATTAATTTTTTATCAAATTTAAAGCGAAGAAAAAATTAAATCCATCGTGTAATTAAAATTTCTGGTTGAAAGCCTTTGATAGTACGTGTAAAAAAAAGCTTCGGGCTGTTAGTTTTGTTAAAAAAATAAATATATCCGAAAATCATGAAAAAGATGAACGAGCTTTTAATTATCGTTTTAAGCTCAATTTGACAGTAGACGAGTAGGCACGTGGCGGTGTCAGTTGGATACCCCTACCTTTCATCACTGATTTCTAACCTCCACCAATTACCATAATGAAGCACAAAATTAGAATTTGTTACTTCTTAATAAACAAGGTTCCCGATAAATATGGGTTTTTCCTAAATTTCCCACTGCTACCTTTCAACGCGAAAATGACGAGTACGATAATTACTGCTTCCAAACGGTAAAAATACGCCAATCCCCCAAAGTGTTTGTTTGGAATGTTCACTTAAAACTTCATCAACCCATCAATCATAAAAATTCATAAAGCATAACAAACAACGATGTTTTATTTATATCTTAATAACACTCGAAAACTCCCACCTAATGAAACGTTGATCAACGTAGAGCGAACCATTGTAATTAACAACAGTTGAAAAAAGCTCCGCTGAAGGGCCTATGACGCCAAAAAAGCTCGAAAGCTCACTTTCGCCCTCACTCGTTAAAAAGCTCTCGTCACTCGGAAACAAAAAATTTTGAGAAAAGACACCTTCGCAGACACGTCTGTTGTTCCAAGCTAGTCTCTTCCGGGCGAACAGAGAGTCATGCACTAGCTTTTCAACTACACACGTTACGCCACTGCTTTTTTATTTTTTTTTTTTTTGCATTCTCACGAGTTATGCATCAGCGATATTCTCCTCCTTGGTCTCGAAAGATTTTCCAGAGCACCTCTCACGCTCTACTAACTTTCTCTCGTGATTTATCATCCGACGCTTGTTTTCCATTCACAATTAGCATGTGGACCGAGTTTATTTTCTACCTCTTCTGTGCGTCCTTTCACATATATTGAAAAACAATTTGAGAGTCGAGTGCGAGCAGCGTGCCAATGTTTACCAACGTTTCGAGTTTCAGAGTTTTCGGAAAAAATAATTATTTTCTCGCTATTTTTTTTTATTATTTTTTTTTTTTTAATAACAACTCGCTGCAATAACAACGTGCCGTTTGAAATGCTCTTGAATGTGTGCTGTTTCATGCCTCTGACGAGAAAAAAAAGATTTTTCCGCCCTCGGGTGGTTTTGGGAGGCTGGTACTTCCTCGGGCGAAAAAACAGTTTTCCGCCCTCGGGTGGTTTTGGGAGGCTGGTACTTCCTCGGGCGAAAAAGCAGTTTTCCGGAACTCGTTCGAAAAGTCTCCTTTACGAACCTCGTACGTCCCTCGCCTTCGGCTCGGGCCGCAAACCTCTCGGTTCGCAAACAGAGACTTTTCAAACTCGTAGGAAAACTACCATTTTTTTTCAACTGTTGGAACATTTAATAATAAATCAAAGTACTTTAATCACACGAGCACGCGCAAGTGCACTCGAAAACGTTTAACAAAAAAAATCCACTTTGATTGACGAACAACAAATATCATCGTTTCTTGAAGGTCAAGAGAAACTGGTCTTCCGCTCGTTAGAGGTAAAATTAACAAAAATAATTTAGTCGGAGTATTTCTTTTGAATACCTCTCGAAAGCCGCAATTTCGTACATTTTTTTTTCTCTATTTTTACTCACAGAAATGCGGTTCATGTTCCATGTGAGTAACGATCGAAAATTCGAGTATTGCCAACTTTACGCCAATTCGGTGTACGAAAAACGAACCGAGCTTGCGGAGCTTTTTTTCTTCCTCAACAGTGCACGAAAGAGCAAAAAGCCAGCTCGCGATATTTTAACTGCGATACGGTCCTCCCGTAGCTCTTCGAATTTTTTCCCTTTTTGTTCGGTGATACTGTACTTATGAAACTTGGAGTGGCTCTGCCGTACCACTGGACTCTATAATGGCTTTTCAAAGAGAGCACCGAGCTTTTTTCTTTCAACCGAGAAAAAATCGCGCTCGATTTTCTGAAAATCATTTCACTTTTTTTACCCTCTCTTTGTTTGGTGCGCTTGTCAATTCTACCATTACGCTGGTGAGTGTACCTACGTCAATGACTGCGCGCACGAAGGTCTGCCGAAAATAACTTCTCACGCCGTCACGGTCCTCTTGAAACAATAGCTTCCCTGATAATACGAACACGCGTGTGTAACTTTCATGTGGCTATGAAAATTAAATTCAACGAACTTTTGTAATCTTACTTCACCAAGTCCCTCCTGCAATCGGAGATTTTCCAACATCTGATCAAAGTGGATACAATGAGCCAGAGGTGATGAAGTTTGTCAATTTGTTGATCATTCATTTCCTTCCTGTGCCAAGGTATATTGCAAAATTTAGGATATATCAGTGTTGATGCTTGAAAAAAGTTATTGTGCACATTTATCCTTCCTGTGCTCTATCAGTGTGTTGTACCAAAAGTAATATCACTCGTCAAGAAATTGTGAAAAACGAGCTTCGTTCCGTTTCCTTCCCCCCACCCAGACACGTGTCCACGTGCGAAAAGAAAGAAATCGATCAACCCCATCCTACTACCAAGGAAATAGTACAACGGAAGCTAAATGGAGCTGGCTTTTTTTTTTTTTCGTGCTAGTCGAAGAAAAAAAAAGGGGGGAGGGAAAACGTGAAAAGCCGACGGAAGGTATTTACGCACATTTTTTTCTCTCTTTACAGCACTGCTGCTCCCTGCCGTCCCGCTCGAAACTATGCGAAAAAAGTTACAAGCCGCTCCCTCGTTAACTACGGGTCCCGTGATAGATTTGAGAACGAGAAGGAGCGGAGACTGTATATATACGCAGTGAAAAAAAAAAAGTACCTAACCCGTGCCAGTGAAAGAAACAAGTTTGACAAGTGCTATTTAAAAAGCTCGGCCGACAAACTTTGTTCCCAGAGTCTCGGCGATGGTCCAAATTTTATCACCAGCCAAGCTTGTAAGTATATATATACAGACACGCGTATTCACCGTAGAAATCAATCTGGCACCGAGTCAATCGTTTAGTGGAAAAAATCGCGGGAGGGAGTAAAAATAAACGGAAAAAGAGAAAACCGCGTCTGCAGCTACAGCGATCTTGATACGGAAACTCGCGCAAGCTCGATTTTTCCGAGTAGCATATCAGCTCTCGTACACGTGTTTACCCGGCTCCGGTAAATAGAGGACGCGGGAGGGAAAATATTTTTAAAACGAAAGCCAGCGCCATACTGTTCGCGACCTCTGTAATTCAAGCCACGGGGCCACGAAGAGCTGCGACCTAATTAAAACCGGATGCTGCGTGCAGTTAAAAAATGAGTCGCTTCGTTGTCTTTGCTCTCCTCTCCCTCTTTGGAGGCAAATAATCCCCTTTTGCATACAAAAACTCCTCGTCCACGTGATCCCATTTGACCCTGCTCGCATGTGCTTCCAAAGTATCGATGCGCAAACGACAACGGATGACACGCATCCCTCTTACGCGTACAGACGCTTACACGTTTGCTCAAATATAATAACTATCGCTTCTACAGATTGAAGGATTCATGAATATCATCAAAACGGCCTTTGTGTGGTTGACGTGGATGATTTAATTTTTATATTTTAATTTTCCGGGCAATCGATTAATTCAACGTGGCTGACCTTGTAAAGTCATGTTAAAGGGAAGAAACGTGATTGCCGCGGTTACATTGTATTTTTTATTCTCCAAAGACTCCCTTTTAATGCACATCCAGTGAATTTACAGAGCTGGTCGCAGCTCGAAGCTTCGCGAGTGGCAGTCCCAGCGCTTTGAGACACATGAATCTTTAATTATAACTCGGGCAAACAGTTTAGCAATTACCCGACGCGAGTTGGCCTCGACGTCATTTTTTTTTTCTCTTTCTGCTTCTCCTTCGTCTCATCCAATTAGCCAAAACGAGGGTAAACGCGCGAGAGTATACCTCGTATACCTAGTCTCCGTATGTTACGCGAACCGTCAGTTCCTATGTGGTTTTAGGTACGTTGTATACACTAGTCGCGTAGATGCACACAAAGCACCGATAACGAGCATTTCCATGTATGCATGTACGTGCGGAAAAGGAAAGACGGATGGGGGCAGACGTTCGTCATATAGATGTGGCTTGGAGCTGTTGTTCTGCGGTGAAGTTTCGGAGCTGCTGTTACACCGACGGGGGGTATCACTCGCGTTGGTAAAGTTGACGGGTTTATAGTTCCAGCTGGGGAGAAAGGGATGCTTTATATGATTTTTATTTTCCCCTCGTACCTATACATCGTGTGGAAGCATTAAGATTGTTCTATTGCCCCACGAATTTATGGACCGGCCCTGCACGTGTATGCAGTCAGAGGGCTCTTTACGGCTTCATACTCTCGAGCAATTTTTCTTTTTTTTTCTGCACGAGATAAAGAAAAAAAAAAAGCCCCCCATGTTTTACACGATGTTCTCCTCGATGACGTCGTCCATTACTGTTTTTCCGATGACGAGACAGCTGACGTTAAAATTTACCGAGTGCCATTGGTGTACCATTTAACGTAGCTTGCGATTGAGCTATAAACTGATAGAAGATAATTCTGCGTGGAAAATATACTTATAGTCTTTAGTTTTTTCGCTTGATTTTGAAATGCAAGCCAACCAGTGGACGAATAAATATTTGCAAGTACCATTTTACTCGATGAATAATTCAAAGATCCATCGGTTCTCGACGCTACTTTGATGCACCTACATTCGCGTTTTACTGCCTTTTTTTCATGGATTTTCTTTTTTCGGTTCTCTACATTTGTTTAGCGCGGTTCTTCTTTCATTGGATCTATTGATTGTTTAAGCACCGGCGTTAAACCGATGCGCGTTCGCGAAACTGCTCGAAAAAGCGGCCTTTGATCTTTACAGCCTGTCCCGAATGAATAGTCGTTGAAAACTCATCCAAATAAATAATAACAAAATCAACGAGGTTCCATTACTTAAAAATATTCTTGTAAAAAAAATAACCACAATTCATATCATGTCCAGATAATAGCTCAGGGTTACCGAAATCTACGAAAGCGAAGCGAAATCTACGAATGCGCTTTTCCCGCGGTAATAAATGCCAGGGAAGTGAAAGCCCGCAGTCAAGCTCAATGAAAACACGGGTTCTTTCTCCGTTGGGTGTACAATGAGGGTAAAAGTAAGCGCGTATTATAGAAAACCCCCACTATGTAGCTTGAAGCTATGCTCGTAAAAGTGATAATTTTCTTCTCCCTCACTTATTATCTACTTAATTAACAACAGAGGTGGTATTTTTGTTCTTCATCCGTACACGCTAATCAGACAAGAAATGTCTTTTTTTGGCTTTTTCCTGAATGTGTTTTTCCTTGGCTTGGAATTTATTGATTTTTCTTCAACCACACTCCCGTGAGTGACATTGTACGTTTTGTGGACTATTATTGGCTTACTCGCAGATTTAAGATCCGGTATTTGTATTTTAAAGTCCATTATATAGACATAGAGCTGCAATGCAAACGTCACGGTGATCTTACTGCTGGAGAAAATGAAATGTCATATTTAACAGAAAAAAAAAAAAAAAAAATAGCTGCTCTCTCTTACATCTAAAGTTCCTTTTTTTTACTTTCGTGTTTCAGGTAAGCAAATCACTAAAAAATATCGCACTGTCTCGTGAGTATTTGTAATCATTAGTGAAAAACCGTCGAAAGCTCATTGAAACAGTCAATAGCAGCCAATGGTCCGGCAACCTTTTTTTCTCAAATCATCCATTCCCGAAGCCATCGAATCAACACTCGGTCGAAAAAGCAGGCAAACCCTCCGATAACCGTAACTCCCTCATCAACCGAGCAATCGCGTACAAAGCTCGAATATCCATTCGCTCTACTTCGTGTTTTCATACACCGATTCGCCACCAACTTTGAGAGGGAGAGGGAAATACCGTAGCACGAGACTGTACACAAGTCAACACCAGCCAGAGACACATAATCGGCCGGCTGTTTGGCAACGTTTCAACTGCACACGTATTACATACCTGTAGGATCGTGGACGAGCCTTTCCGATACATTTCCGACCATCCATCCGTCCGGTATGCTGGTCACGCGCCCATCCTGAAATGAAGATCGAGGGACTATCAATCTGTCCGCTCGCGTGTGGGTGTTTGCTCGTTTGGACGCGCATCGCGCTATATGTATATTACGGATTGAGATTTCGCGAGTCGAGGATTTTGGCCGTTCGAGGTTGCTTGGCCGTTGAACCTTTGCTTGATGGTTTGGTATGGAAAAATACCGATCTCACCCGAAATATATGTATTTCATTGCCACACCTGTGAACTTTGGTTAAAGACAACAACTGTTTCGTTGAAATTCATTGGAAATATTATACTGCGCTCGAGTGCTTCTTTTGCCACTTTTTTTTTTTTTTTTCTCAATTTATCATCAATTGCGCTGGGAGTGGCACACTTTAGCTTTAACAAAGTGCACCGAATGTGTATAGTTATCGCCCAGAGGGTTTTAATGCGACACGCGGGTACATGCGCGAGAATTAAAAATTCACAAAGGCCAAAAGGGAGGATATCGGTATTGACGCGTGTGCTCTACTCTTGAATCGTCGGTGCACCGTCAGGATGACGACGGCAAAGGTATACATGTATAGAGCTTTGGGGGGAGAGAAAAGAGGGGAAAATTCGAGTCAGGGAGTTAAGTGTATTCCGGGAAGCCACGGAGGTCTTGAAATATTGATGAGTCACGTGACGCGGGAAGCTCGAAATTTGCACTTGCCGGAGCGCGAGCTTGAAAAATTAAAGCAGACGATTGAAACCTGATGCTTTTTTTTCTGTTTTCCTGGGCAGGAAAAAAAAAATAAATAAAGAAAACTTGTGTTTCGAGGTGCAGGAATTCTTTCTAGTTTGCACAACGTTTGCTCTTTGAGAGACTTTGTGCCGTGAATTGAATCAAAAGCGTAATTTCGCTTCAGCGGAGCGGAGATTTTATAATTGCTTTTGTGCGAAAATGCAAAGTTAAATAAAGTCTTTTAGCGCTGCCGAGCACCCATAAATTTCTTAAAACCCCGGAGTAGCGGTGGCAGGTGGAAATTTCCTCGAGGAAAATGTACGTTTTAATTTTTTGCGTTGCGGGAGGAATGTAAGCCGCGATAAAGAGGACTAATTTTATTTCAGCCACTCCTAGCGTGCCCTTTTTTCGGGACTCTGGTTTAAAAAATGGTTTATTCTTGTTTTTTTTTTTTTTTTTTTTTTTTTAATGCTGTCAAATGGGACAACTGACTTAATTTGTCAAGTATCAGTGCAATTATCTGTTCTCCAACGAATTTTACATTGAAAATCATTTGTGCAGTTTAAACTAAAGCGAATAGATGAATGAGGTCGTAGCTCCAGCAAGAAAGTCCATTAGATGACACGTGACTGGCGCACATAGACACGGATAATGCGCTGAGAAATGTAATCCAATTGACTCCAGCACTTCTCTTCGCGTGGGCTACCCATGTAGTGTATGAGCTATAGTTTCCGTTTCTCCGTTTCTTCGCGTTAATTATATTTCGCGTCGATTTTCAATTTGACGGCTCTTCCAAGAGCTCGAGGGGAAGCATCGTCGTACTTTGCACTGGACGTACAATCAAATGTAATTTAGTCGCGAATGGAGGAAGAGTAGGGGCAGGGTAGGAAGGTGCATAAGAGCTGTAAAGGTAGCAATTAAATCGTCCGCTGCGAGGGGTGATACGACGTCCAATTATTGCGACTTAGCGCCTGGGACTCGTGTACCTTTGCAGTGTGACATAGTTTTGAAATTACTCGAAAGGTTAACGAGACACTTACTCGCGAATGGTTTGGAAAAAATCACTTTTTTTTTTTTTTTTACCATTCGATGCGCATAAAAGTGCCAGATTGACGGATTCACATTAAAATTCATTGTATCATGTAAGAGCTAATGAGACGGAGTGCACGAGCTACACTGTCGGACAAGCTGATTATGAGCCTCGTTAAACTGAGCGAGATGGGAAGGCATATAAAATGAGTTTACGACCAAGCACACATACATATACACTCCTAGGTTCGACCTATTAATTTATAAGGTATTATTAATATATATATTTCATGACACGTTTATACATAACAATTTTAATTGGTCAGCTAACATCAAAGGTATCCTCAACTCGACGTACATTCATACGACCACAATATTATACAGCGCATTTTGTTAACGGTATACAAGACTCGGGTAAAAATGAAAATCTAATAACTAGTGAGCGAATCCTACCTCACACTCGTTTCCCTTCGAACGCGTGTCTATTTTCTCCCAACTTTGACAATAATTTATTTGACTCCTTCGCAGCTTTTGAGCTCTGTCCTTATTGCATTCAGATCGATTGGTTTCTTTCTACTATTGTCATTTTCTACGTTGACCATACCATGAAAATAAATAAATTACCATTCGGTCGATTGTAGCTCGAAAAATCCTACCGCCACAGTGTCGCTTGTAGCACACCAATTTGACCGCATTAACTCCGATGATCCTCAGGAGCTAGCAACAAATGAAAAAAAAAAAAACAATGCAAAAGTCACCTCATCAAGCTCAAGTAAAAAGTAGAGTAAAATAATCAGGTCAAGCTCTAAAATGGATGACTAAATTTTCCCTCGCATCCATGTATATATGTCTTGAGGTACCTGCATAAAACATAGAGTCGTGGGCCGGTAAATCAGCGTTAGGACTTTGAAAGCGCTCCGGCTTAGTAGCCGCGGCTGCTTCTCTGTCCCACTTGCAAGATTAGCCAAAAATAGCGGGCACAGTGTGCCGAGGCACCCGGAGCTCTCGCGAACGAGTGGGTGTTTTTTTTTTTCCTCCGGAAGTCCATCACTTTTTTGGGTGATTATTTTTCCTCGCTCCGCGATCGATGGAGTTGGCTCGAAGATTACATTATTTCTGGGTGTCTCTTGGAGCGATTGGGCGATCAGAGTTTGTGGCTAGAATTTATTTCCTCCTCCGACCGCTGTTTGGATGTTTCGGGAAGATTTCGTTGCCATCAACCAAAGTTATTAAGTGTTTTCATTAAAGACGAAACTCTCGACAGTACACCTGCGACCTCTTGAACCCAATGTTAAACTTCATTGTACCTATGTATGTACGTATACGAGCAAGCTCTTCTCCAACTTCATGCACCTCGTCTTTATTACGTACCGTACAAAGGCACGCTGTGCTGCTCGAGTTTTTGTTGGTCATTACGCCGAGGGCTACCTTATCTGCATTCTCATGCCGTCACAACGCGCTTCGTGACTCTCAAGAGCGCATTAACACGTGTAAGAGCTACTTGGAGGGGCCTACCCTTGTAAGGCAACGAGGATTCGAATTGGAATCACTGGCTTGGAAAATCCGACGTCTAGACCTTGAAATTAAAATTTTGCCGAGAAGGACGATTTTTTCCAGCTGTAGAACCAAACGTCTTTTCTTTTTTTTTTTTTTCAGCTCATACTCGCAGTCGATTGTGAAATTTCCTTTTCGGTGAAAAATAGATTTTCGCTCTCGAATAATCGTTTTGCCGGTTAATATAAAACTCGTCCACTCGACGCGGATCCAATCAATTATCCGGCGTATCCCACTACCGACGAAATTTCACCCAGAGCCGCCCCTTGGTGCACATAATGCGCGTATAACTCGATAGCGCTCCAATATTTGACAAAAAGAGCGGGAGTTCTGGCAGAATGAGATTGGATCGGTGAAAATAAAATCTCCAGGATCGACAAAACGATGACACCTAATTAAATCGGCAATGAAGCTGGCGAAGAAAAATGGTCGAGGAATTCAGGTAATACAGACCACGTGAACGATGGAGCAGCTCTTTTAACATACCCGTGGAGGCGAACGAAGAGGAGGACGGGACGCGTCATTCAAAAGGGCCTTTTCAACTGAATACCTGTGCGCACAAAGGAGCATTAGAACTGCGATTCATCCTTTTACTGGTAGTTGGCTACCAACTAGCAGGAAAGAGGAGAAATGCAACACCGACAACATCCCCTTTTGGCAGCGAGTGTTAAAAAAAAAAAAAAAAAAAAAAACGGTTTTGTGTAAGCTTAAATTGGCACTTAGCTTCCGCTGTTATTAAGCTCAACGTCCCTGACGCTAAAAAATACACGTCGACGAGTGATTTCCATGCAAAGAGCCCAGGGGGGGGGGTAGGAATTTCAATTAATTAGAGTGTCAATGCGTGTCTTCTGGGTGATTTTAACGAGCACCACTTCACACGCTGACGAGGATCGCACGGCCAATCCGAAATAGCTCGAATAATTGCAATGATCACCGATTCGGTGTCATTATGTTTCGCTTGCGATGTCGATTCGTCAATGAGAAAGAGAAGACAACGAAACGTGTAAATTAAGTGATTGTTTGTTTCGAAGCGCTGTTGCTTAATGGGATTTTGAAGAGTTCGCAGGATCCTGAAGGACCTAGAGGAGCAGCGGAGAAATTACATTGCATAATCCCGTTAAGAAAGTTGGGTAATCTTATACGCGGAGCCGTCTCTTGACTTGATACCTGCTTTGTGGAAAAACAAAGTGCTTCCGATATTATTATAACTTTGCGCGGGTAAAACTAATGGCAAGCGTTTCACGTGACTGAAATACTATTTAACGAGTATGGGTGCGATCGAGTTTGCAGAAATAACAACAACAACAATAATAAGGCGTGAAATATTGCGAAACGCGACGCGACGAGAAAATCAGTAGTATAGCCAAGGATTGGTCGGACGCGCTTAAAATTCCGACCGTGTAAGCAATCACGAGGGAGACGAAGCAAATAAAGTTTTTGTAATATCCAGAGCGGCCAACTACGCAAAAGCAATAAACAAATACATAAAATCTCCGAGAAAGCGAGATAGGAGCGAGTCGTGGGTCGGTATACTTTCGAGAGAAGCGCACACGTGTCGCAAGTACAAACGAGGGATTCCTCGAGACGTCATTCCAGAGATATGGGTAAAGGCTTTTTCGGAAAATACGTTTATGTTTTATTCTCTAGAGAATCGCTGCATCGAATTACTCGTGCATCCTTTATCTGGTTACCTTATTTTTTTTTTTCTTGCGATAATGCAATGATCGAAACTAATAAACGAATGTACACACAGCCGAGCTCCGACGATTCCGATGAAGGTCCAGGAAAGTAGAAACAGCACCGCCGCAGGAAAAATCAACAATAGTCCAAGGGCCAAAATACGAGGGAGCGGGATATCGAGTGTACCTTGCCGAGAGAAAAGTACCTGATATCGAGGGAAGATTCCGTCGGAGCCTACTTTTCCCCCGGTCCGATCGGAGTTTCCCCCCTTCGAAGCAGCCGGGGCTCATTATTCACGTCTGCGGAATTAAACCTGATCTGTGCTGCAGATAAAACGAGAAAACACGCTCGGCCCGCCGTTTATTTTTATTATATCGGGATAATTTCGGAAGGCTATTTGTTTGCCGAAGGGCCGCTCAATTTATGCCTCGGGGGGCTGTACCTACGCGCCGGGTGATTAGGAACAATTTCTCCTCTTATCACGTTATTTGAGGGTTTTCACTTTGTTGCCACGGGTTATTTTCTCTCGATTGGAATTCACGAGTTGATGAGGAAAAGTTTCATCGAGATATTAAATTAATACTCCCGTGCACGCAGCACGGGGTAATAAAGTTATCCTTTTTCACTTCAGTATACACATTATGGTTGATAATATCAATGTATTTATTGCAAACAGCAGGTTTTTCTTGTACCTTAATAAATCGTGCTTGGATTATCCGTGATTAATGAAATAACTCTCACGATTTACTCATCCTCGCTGGTACAATTTTTCACGGATCCTTTTCATTAATAACAGCCTCTCGTATTACGGGCAAATAAAGCGTAAGCGGTACCGTTGCTACGGCATAATAAGGTTTCCGGACATCATAAGGCTCGGATTAATTTGGTTGGACTGAATTTTCAAAGAAAATTCATAAAACTCAATTTCAGCCGTAGGTAACTTTACCCTATACGTTTGAACTAATTCTCCGCATAGCTTAGGAGAATGTATGTTCTGAAATTGAATTCGGATCGCTTTGGCGAGGTCGATTTTTTTTCAATAAACGTTTGCCTACTGGAAAAACTTTCGACCGATTTATCTCAAGAAAAAAACCATCAGCTAGAAGAGAAAGAAATTATTTTCCACCCCCAAGGTAATTGATAGCGGGAAATAAATTTCTCGGCCCAAAGTTTCAAAATACTTTTCACATCCTTCATACGAATAAGTACCCGAAACACATAAACCACCCAGTGTTCGCAACCCTCTTTTTTTCACCCACCAAAAAAAAAAAAAAAATAAATATAACTCCGCGAACAACCACTTTTCCACTAAAAAGTTTGCCTCCAGCATCTTTCGAATGAATGTCATCTCCAGTCTGTCCGTGTGCCATTGAGGAACCCAACTGAGCGGAAAACTTTCAAAACAGTTGGGAATCATTGCAATCATCTTTCCCACCTCGATATAATTCATTGAGAAACGATACAGGAAAGGACTCGAGTAATCTAGTGCAGACGTCAGTCACAATAAAAATTTTTCTAGCCAACAAACTTTGTGGTTTAATTACAAAAAAGATATTTGTAAGGATAATAAAGTCCAATAATGTGAAGCTATGGTATAAGCCAATACTCTTGTTATCGTATATTCGAGTGTCTGATGGCATAGTCCAGCTGGTAGAGCATAAAGTTTCACGTGTCGAATGTAAGCTCAGTTCGATATACATGCTCTCGAGTAGCGATAGGTGACGGAAAATTATTAGAATGATGACGCGGTTAAAAGTTGCTATTTCGATGACGTTTTTTTTTTGCTGTTCAAAATACTTTTTTTATTATCACTGGTACTTATACATAATATATGTATAATATGTATATAATATATCTATAACGAGAGTGATATGAAAAATATAAAAGAAACTAACAACAGAAATAAATTACGAGTAAAAAACTTTAAAAAAATTAGATATCACATTCTTTTTACCTTGAATGCGTTTAAAAATTAATCGTAACAAAAGCACGACGTAACAGAGAGAGAGAGAGAGAAAGACACGTGCAAACACGAAATCCTTCACATGTGCACAAAGTATGTAGGTACTCCATTAATCCGAAAGTTTCAGCATCAGCTAATGAAATAGTACAAAGTGGCAGCCGTTCGAGCAATTCGAAGAAAACTTTTGCAACCGCGCAGCCATTAATTTAACCAAGTGCCAACAGTTTAACTCGAATATGTGTTAATGTTGTACACTGATGTACGGCATGGAATTCCAAGTGTTGATGTTGCATTATCATCCACAAGTGAATGGGCCCAACTCGCTGTTTGCCAATCTTCACCCCAACTTTGGAATGTTTAGGCGCCGTAGTGCACACACAATGGTTTAATTTGGATAACCTCGTCCGATGATAACAATTATTTACGTTGCGGCATCAATGATAATATAGGTGAAATTTCGTACAAATGGTTGGGCAATCCAGTGACAAAGTACAATAGGAAAATCCATGACTCGCTTATTGAGTGAGTTTTTTCTAAAGTATATTATGTACAGACGATGATAACTTTATCACCCTCCGCCGCTGTGCTTCACCGTACGTCATCGAGTTTAATTTTTACGGTTCTCATAAACACGAGAACCAAAAAAATAAAAAGCTATTGACTGATTTATGATTTCGCGCTGTTTTTGCGTTCTCGCATTATATTATGAGGCACGAGCTAGAATGCGCGTGAGAAATTTACGTTCCTGGGAATTCGCGAGGATAAATCTGTGTGATTTATTCCACACGAGTAACATATTATACTCGTTTAAGAAACTTTTTACTCTTATTTTTAAGGAAAAGTACCCATTCATCGATACAAAATTCGACATAGTGATTATTTTAGCCAAAAAAAAAGAAAAAAGAAAAAAGTATCCGTCAATTCGTCGTAAGCGTCAAACGCCTACGAACCAGCTCATCCCTGTTATTTCAGCGAATAAAAAAAAATAAAAAAATGAAAAAATAAAGCTCCGATGACGACTTTCGCCTCTTTCCCTCAGCGATAGCAAATGTATATGTACATGCTATACAGATAGAAAACAGCAGTAGGATAAGCAGTAGCGGCAGCGATAGTAGGGCGCTTACTATTTTCGTCAAGAGACTTTCGACGCTCGAGCTTCTTTGTGCTCGTGCATACACCCTCCCCAAGTGCAAGGAAGAGTAGCACTGTTGTCTCTCTGTTTCGCTCGCCCTCTCTTTTTTACACTCGCGTGTGTGACGAAATCTTGCGTCAAAAATTTTCTTTTTTTCTTCCCCTCGTCGTTTTTTTACTGCTCAGTTGTCACACGTAGTGATAGAGACCAAAGTTCCGCACTGCGTTTTGTGGAATCAAGCAAAAGAGGATTCATTAAAACGCCGTGGTAAAGTTCTCCGGGTGTATCCTCGTTATTTCTAGGACAACAGCGCGTGTGCGAGAGCTGACAAACCAAATAATGAGCGCTGCAGGTGTTCCCTTCTGCTCTCTGTTCCTTGAATTAACTGCGACGCTCTAGTGTTGGGAAGGTCAAGTACCTACTTTTCAGTGTAACCTAGACACGTGAAAACAGAAATTCGAACATCATCTTTCGGTTGGTTTTGTATGTCATATAGTCTCTGGACTCGCGTGAGTAGGGAAGACTAGGTGTGCAGTTAACATACGTTTTAGAGATTCATTAGCTCTTGTTGGTTTTGTTGGCTTAAGATCAATTATGCCCATGTCTGACTAAAGAGGACTTGTTCTACTGATTTGGCAATCAAACCTCTGTCGATCTATGCGCGACCAATAAATTTCAAACAAATAATTTGAAAAATTGATATAATGACGAATTTTCTTTACTTAGTACATTTTTACTGGGTAAAATTTTAAATTCAAATTTGTTGTTGTTAGTACTAGAGGCACGAAAACGGTATTTCGATCTTGATCATAAAATAGTACATTGAGATGTTCGTATCCTTTTTGTACATCACTATCCAAACATATGGAGTATTTTGCACGAAATGCTACAACGAAGCTCTTCACACGGTATATGTATGCCTACAAGCACGAAAAGTTTAGCTTCGCGCACCTAGTGACAAAAACGTGTTGCAAATTAACGTGCAAAGTATGTACTTTGCTCAATTGCTTCGTACACGTAAATCTGCGTGTAAAGCATTTTTTAAAGCAAAAATCTCTTGTTTTACACACGCGCAAAGCAAACACAAAAAGTAAAACTCTGCTCATAGAGAGTCAAAATTTTCAATTAGCACACCTCGCCTCACCTACACATGGGCAATAGTACTTGTATATGTAAAAAAAAAAAAAAAAAAAAAAAACACTTGCCCAACGCAAATGTGCCCCGTACAATAGACTCACGCAAGCGTTCAAAGCAAAAAAGAGAGGAAGGGTGCAAAAAAAAAAAAAAAAAAAAAAACTCTGCCACACATAGAGATCCCAGGCGTCCGAAACGAGCGAGGCAAACAACTGCACACAAAGAAAGAGTCAACGACGCCGCGGAGCTAATGAGCCGCGCGAACCAGCGCTTTTTTTCAAAAGCGACGCCCACACGTACAATAGACGGTACAGTATACATGTGCACACGAGATAAGAAGATAAAAAGTATAACGCGAAGCCTCGAGGCCGCCCCGCCGCTGCAGAGTTGGCCTTTCCACGTTGGCCCGACACCCGTCCGACATGCACCACGGCCCCCCCCCGGGGGCACTTGGTCGCTCGCTTTCAAGGTGAAAATAAAAGAGAAGAGGAAGCACCAGCTACTAGACGGAAAAGAATAAGACTTTGGCGCACCATCTTCTGATTGCATTATACCGCGTCAGCTTCTGGCGCGCCCTCGTTTCTTCTCCCCGATCCGTCATCCGTCCAAGCTCTGTTTGCATTTCGATATAGCCGTTGCCGCAAAGTTACCTTTTTTTTTTCTCCCATTGGTCCTTTGTAAATCGGGATATTGGAAACGGGTTGTTTAGCCAGGCCGCTCGTGCGCGCCTACCTGGTATCGATTGATCGGTACGCGAGGCAAACGTTGCGGAAGCGAAGATAGCCGTCCCTCCGATTGATTTAGCGCGCTTGGATCCGTGCCTGCTGTCAATCGACCCCAGGCGCTTCGACACGCCGATGCGACTCATCGCTTTGGCTCCGCTTTTTGGTTGCTTTCGTTGATTGGAGTTGGAAAAAGCTCACTGCCAACGGGACCTCGTAACCCACATTTGAAATACACAACGTGTATACTTATATACCCATCCCCGTGCGAGCGGTCGTTGACTCCAGCTAACCCTCCGCTTAATCGATTCGTCGCAAATGAAAATAGAGAAGTCCTGGTAGTTGGCGTGCTAATTGCTGTCAGTCACGTGTATCCGCGTGTAAACACTTCCCTACCTATGTATAACAATACGATTGGTGTACGATTATACCTGTGGATAAAAAAAAAAAAAAAATAAAAAAATAAAACATACACCTACGCATTATCCGTATACAAACTAAGTACGGGTGCGAGAAAGTTAAACGTCCACGATTGTACCGAGCACCCTTCCTGCCCTCTTAATGAGTATGAATTTTAATCATACTCCAAAGGCTTTTGCGAAATCGAAGAAATATCATTTCGGAGGATAAAGTCTACCATGCAGTACAGTAGATTCAAAGAGTCAAGAGAGTAGAGCATGTTCGGGAGAAACTCCCGTGTAAACGCCGAGTACGTGTCAAAGGCTAAATAACCCAGCACTGGGTACACACGTATAAATATATATTACGGCCGGGGGATGAAGATGTCCCGGGAGGAATTGCCGGGGTGTCACGGAAGACGTATGGCTGCTGATGTGTGTACATTACGTGCGCAGGGAGAGAGAGAGAGAGAGAGGCGTGTCTCCCGGAGACGTATAACAAGACGCTCGCGCAAACCCGGTCAGGCTCGGAGAGCTCGAGGGTACAGTGGTACAAGACACCCTGGACGTGGTGTTTGCTTTCGCGCTTTTCCCGTCCCTCGGGAGATGACGGAGGACAAGTGGTGGGGCGAGGACGGGCTTTCATTGTCACGCGAGAGAGTCGTCAGGGCGATTGCGAATTGCGGATGGAAATCGATCCGCGACGTACAAGATGATCAGAGGACGTGTAGTGATCGTGGACAATGAGGCGTATCTTACTCCATTCAATTTTTTTTTTTTTTTTTTTCAATAAATATGATGTAGGGATGATAACGCGGATGATCCTGACCCCATTTGCCGCGGCAAAGTGTTTGATGAACCTAACGGAGGCTTCGTGTATCATTCCTTTCGCAAGATCTGACGCTTTAAGGAGGTGCTACGTCCCGGAAGTCCTTTCCGTTCTCTGGTATTTCCTCGTCGATGATTTTTCATACGCCCAAATGGGCCTGGAAATAAATCACGCGAGGAGCGCCAAATCCCTATTATTGTGGGACAAGTGCCTAGATGGATGGGCTTTTTTCATTCATCCCTAGAGAAGGGAGGAGTCCAACATAGTTCGGCTTCTTGCTTATTGAATCAAAAAGTTGATTTTTACTAACGTTCGAGTGATTTCGGCTTTACGAGGGGTGTCCTCCTTTCGGTACTTTAAATACGAATGAGGATCGAAACTTTAACCGTCAAAAGACATTTACTAAAAATAACAACGTAGAAAAAAAATCTTTAACCACACCAATAAAATGTTGACCTTTGGAAGGGATGACCCGAGGTGACAACGTTCACTTATCTTAATATTTATTTAGGCCGAGAAATCAAAAAGTGTGCCCATATATAGGTACTCATCCAAATGACCTTTCGAGAAGAGAGTAAAGCAATTTCCCCCAATAAAACTCGCCAAGCGCACTCCAATGACCACCCCTTATTCAAGACCTTGGCCTTGACGGGCTTTTCCTTCGCTTGTATTCGCGGCATTGCCATGCTCTTGTTAATATTTTCAAACCGATTAGAAATGCCCGTTTTATTCATTCACGAAACTACATGTACAAAGTCGTAAATGGATAATAAACTCGACATTCCGTTTCAATGACTCTTCGTACGGAAAGAAAAGACTCGAGGGATGGGGGTTGGGACGTACATTATTCAAAAGTCATAAAATAAGCTAGCGGCATTTCCAAGTAACTTAAAGTAACACCGCTCACCTGCGCTGAGACCCCGTGTACGCGCTGAAACCGCAAAGCAATATAACGTATGTATAAGACGATGCACCGGCTTTATTGGTGTATACGGAGCAGTCGTAAAAAAAAATAATACCACAGGTGTTCCAGTTGTGTACACCGATGACCGAGCTAAAATTGAAACTTTTACCCTTGAAAAATGTAAATCGGTCGCCCTGTCGGGGAAAAGGGACAAAAAAAAGGACACTGGCAATGCAGGGGGTTAAAACATTGTATGGTCTTCGTACTTATGATTTCAGGATCCCATAGCCATGTGACGAGCGTGCCCCGGGTGACGTAGGGGCCGGCTCGTCGATCGAGGAGCAGGAGAGAGAGGGCCGAGGGGGCTGGCCGGGCGATGAACGGCGACGACCACGGGCAGGCCGAGATCCAGGAATGCTGGACCGGCAGCGAGTACGGCAGCAGCAGCGAGGAGACGGCGGCCCTGCTCAGCCGGCCGAACGTCCAGCCCCTCGTCGTGCCCCAGGCCGTCGTCGTCCACGGCGGCAGCAGCAACGCAGGCTCATCCACGAACAATGGGGCGGCCGGGCAAGCCTCCTCGTCGACGGCGTCCTCAAAGCCGGTGCTCCAGAGGCAAGACCGGGCGACGTACCTGCTCGCCTCGCCCCAGCTGTCCGTCTCGGGGTTGGGCGGCAGCGAGGAGAGCGGCACCGGGGTCGAGGACACGGGGGCTGCGAGGTCCGTCCCCGACATCGAGCTACAGTGCCGGCTCGATGAGCAACACCAGCTCCAGCAGCAGATACAGCACCACCAGCAGGTTACCCCGTCGTTTTACCAGTCGAGCCACTACAGGCCCAGGCAGAGTCACTTGCACAGGTGCAGGTGCGACCGGAGGGACTCGCTGGCGCCCTCGTCCGCCCTCTACCTCGCCAGAAGCGTGTCCAGGTAAGGGTTTTTTTTATTTTCTTTTTCCTCCTCCTTGCTGTTGTCCCATTTGTTTATACGTTGAACGTTGTTGCGTGCAAGTTATGCAAATGTGGGGAAAAACATTTATGTTTTTGCACGAGTTAAACGCACTGCAAATGAAAGACACTGTATCAGAGACAGACTCGAGCATATAAAAACGTTGGAGAAGTGAACTTTGTTACAAACTACGAATTATTGAAAAAATGAAACTCGGGCTGAGCTGTAGTTTCCACATGTTGCTTCGTTAGTGATTATATTTTTATCCTCCTCTCAAAAAAAAAAAAAAAAATCGATCGATACTGCGATTTGCCTTTGCTTTTGGTGTCAACCACCATCGATGATACATTAAATCACCTGTACCTGTCCGCATTTAAATTTATACAAATACGCGCATTTGCATAATTAACGTCCACCCAAAGAGGCTAGATTCTTCTCTCTCATTTCTACGGAACATATCGCGTGTGTCGTTGACGTCTTTGTCGGTTAAATGAAATCACTCGACCATCGATCTTCGCCCACTGCTGAAAAGACAGTCATTGCCACATAGCTCCCGCTTTGGAAACGGATGCGTTTGTCCTTAATGTAAATTCCGTTTTGTGCTCACTTTTTTTTTTTTTTTTTTTTTTTTTTTTTTTTTTTTTAATGCACTTGTACAGGTGGTTCGCGAACAGGAGGGAGAGTAAAATGGAAAAAAAGTAGTTGGGATGGATGATGGTGCAGTTGCATGTGATCGATGATCGAAGGGTGTTGGGAAGTTAAAGTGTAAAGGCATAACCATGTGGTGATGGGAGGCGGGCGATCTTACGTATGCGGGGTCCGAATGAGTGATGAAAGGCTTTCCTTTCTGGTCGTCGTTGGAGGCTGTGATTTGAGGCTGGCATTGATGAATCGCCTCGTGCGGAGTCATCCGAGCCTTTTCATAAGTATAACCGTATTGATACTGCAATAAAACCACAAGTTCCATCTTAAGCATAAATGCCCGTGATGAAAAACAAAAAAAAATTAAAACCAAAAATGAAAAAATTACAAAATGGACTCTGACAGTAGAATAGCTCCGTGTATGGTCAGCCGAGCGTGCAGGCTCGCGTGCGTTCGCTTTCCCATCGCCTGAATAATGACCCGTCGACGCGGATGTTTTTTTTTTCTCCCTCTCGTTCGCACACGCGTGAGTCGGCAGTACCACCTCCATCGCTTTTCTGGGACACGACACCTTTTTGTTTCGTCGTGTGTTTTATCGTGTGTACACTTTGATCGATCGGTTTTCCAATGCAAGGTCTGCCGAAAGGCTGTTTTTTTTTTTTTTTTTTTTTTTTCGATTTAGGATCGATCCACCATGACTTTTGATTCATTTCCACCTCCGTTAATATTAAAATCGAAACTCGTTCGGTGGCTATTTTTTTACGTGCGCGGCACACCTGTAATGAGTAAAACAAAAAAAAAAAAAAAAAAAAAAAAAAAAAAAAAAAAAAAAAGAGGAAAAAAGCGTAAAAGCTCGCTAATCTCGTCATGAATATCTAATCACGTGTATACACGCGCATACAACAGCCCGGCGCCTTATTCGTATCCAAGCCACGAGCCTGAATTACCTCGCGC
The DNA here is from genome assembly GCF_000648655.2 of Copidosoma floridanum. The sequence continues at coordinate 1,660,391 of NW_019379589.1, forward strand.
ACTGTCTATCGCAATCTTTGTCTCTATATCGAGCTTCGCGTGGATCGCTTACGTGAAAGCCATCACGAATCACAGAGTTATTCATCACGATATATATATATATACCAAGTCTCAATTAAAAATTTACATCCTTAAAACACCTCGTAAATACATTATCGACGGTTTAATTGCGTTTCGTTATCGTTGATAAATTATTCACCTGGTTTTTTCCCTTTGCATTGAAAAAAATAAAATAAAATAAAATTAAAAAAAAAACTTTGTGGATATACTTATCCGAGCAAGTAGTTTATTAACGAACGGAGTAATAATTCACCAAAGAGAAACAATCACGCGCACGAAAGCCTGAGGTTGGTCGATCAATTGCGAAAATCGTGTCAATAGCGCGCCACTGAAGAAGGAAAGAGGCCGGCTAGAGTTATGGAGATTTCCGCACGGTAGGGGGGGGGGGTCTCGTTTAAGCGCCTCGCACGTTTCCCTCGGCTATTACTCTCTCGGGCGTGGAAGTACCCTTTCTTTTTTTTTTTTTTTTTCCTTCCCCTCACATCCTGTTTCATTTCCGAGACAGACGACGTTTCAATCCGTCGAGTGGCGTGAACGACAATCGATCCCCTCCCATGTCTCATTTAGCCCGAGTGATTCAGTTTGGCCTCTGAATTATTAATTTTACTTTTTCACCGAGTAAACAAATATATATTTTGTGGAGCGTGAAATGCTGTTTTCGCTTCCGAGCCTCCGTCGCGTGAATGAGTAATGCAATAGATAAGGTGTGACAGTAACGCGCGTCTGACCTAAATTGACTCTTACTACTGATCGATATCTATAAGATACCACATCCGGTGTTTTGACGTCCACAGGATGCGAGCGTGCATATTATTCCAATACAGCTCCGTTGGCGCAATTTTCGAAAATCCACGAGAACCAAAAGTTTCCTCGCGCACGCAGATCGATTTCTTCGGTCTCATTGCGGAAAAAAAAAAAAAAAGAGTTCGCCTAAATTATTACCCTTCCCTCTCGCGAGTCCGATAAATAATTCAACGCGAAGGGGTATATCGCAGTCGCTCTCCACGTGAGTGACTCCATTCATGGGATGACATGCATTAGCCGATCCGAATTAAAAAAACATACCGAGAAGATCGATAGTGCCTCGTTGCACGACGACCCGACGCGACGTGCCTAAGCATCGGCCGCGTGCTCTCTGTCGTACGTACGTCGAATTTCGTTCAATTATACTATAGGAGGTGCACGAGTATGGGCTCCGAGTCACGAGAATGGGGTCAAGATGAGCGTGTAGGGACACTTGTTACCGCACACGTGACTTTTAGTGGGGGGGGGGTTGTTTTAATTGAGCCCAAATGGGGAGCTCGATGGCTGCATTAGTAGGGACCACCGAGTGACTCCTGCTTCGAGGAGGTCTCGCTTTTGTGTTTTTGATAATCTCGATGTTTACAGAGTTTTATCTTGATTGGTGCATAAAAATAGCGACGGGGAAAAGAATTTCAATCGCTATTGTTTTTTCACTTGGAAATAAAAATAAAAATTGTATCGCGATCAATCCAAGATGAAAAATTAATCTTGTTTGATTGCATTGGTTGAATACACAAGTGTTTTATTTCAGTCCTTTTGAATATCACAACTGCTTTTTTTTCTTCTCGTACTACATATTTCTACTCCACATTACGAGTATATCTGGTTGAATGATTCTTCTCTTGCTCGATTGAATACAATCATTACTGTGAAAGTAAAAAATTTATTGGGTTCTCGGAATCTCGAAGTCATGATTGAATGCAGTTGAAAAAAAATCTACAAGTTGTACGTACACTTCACCACATGGTGGACAAGCTTTTCACGAACACAATGAAAAAAACTTGTATGTGTAGCGAACTTTTACGAGCGCGAGGGTATAAAAAAAAAAAAATAAATAAACAAATAGAACCACAGGACTAAATGTATACAGCACAATTTCTGTGTTTTTACCACAGCAAAAAGTTTGATTACAATTTAAATGATGATAATCAAGCTTCAAGTTATTTTTTCTGGAGGTTTTATTCGACTACCTAGAGAAACATGTATAAGACATAAAAAAACGCTGTACTCCCAATGAGTTCACACGAGTGAAACATCAATTTGCAAATTAGTTTCCAACATAAAACCAGAATTTTCGTAAACTCAATAGCGTGAGATTCTCTTTTCTCTAAGCGATGATTTACATTGGAAGAGGTTTCATCAGATGTAAGCCACTCGATTAATTGATAAAAGGCACACGAATGCTCTTGAAAATCCTTTGAATCAAAATTTCTCCCACCACCTAAACCGACAATCAAGGAGAGATCAAACTTTTTGCCCTGGTTGAAAAAGCGCACCATTCGCACGAAAAAAAAAAAAAAAAAAAAAAAAAAAAAAAAAAAAGGGCCGAGAGAACGTATTAACCACTAAAGCCTTGGTAGCGTGTGCTCGACCTGTTCCAGGGAGAGCGTCCGGAGCCAGCACCACTGTTGCCCATGCCAGCAGACGGCCTCGAGCTTGTCCTCCCACGCGATCGGGAGCTACGGGGGTCCCGGTGGCTCGGGTCACCTACCACCGGCGGTGCTGGTAACTTCGTCGCCTACGGCTCGCATGATACGCCAGAGCTCCCAGCCAGAGTCGGCGAGTGGCGACGGTGGCCGCGGTGGTGGGCTGCACGCTCCCTCGAGCTGCTGCTGCTGCTGCTCGGGCTGCCACCTGCACACGGACGGCCGAGGCTTCCACGGCGGCCCGAGCCCGAGCGGCGCCTCGTTGCGACAGTTTCGCGAACCCGGCGACGGCATTGCCGGTATCGCGGCCGACTCGCTGCGCTTCAACGAAAAAACTTTGTGGATATACTTATCCGAGCAAGTAAGGACGCTTCCTCCACCCCCTCTTTTTCTTTATCTTTTTTTTTTTTTTTTTTTTTCCATGTATCCGTATGTATATAATGTAACTGTCACCCCCACATGGGACACTCACTCAGACACACTACTACCACACTATTCGCAAGCTCTCTGCAAGCTGTGTTTTAAGTTTTCCCGCCCTCCTCTGTCTCCACTACTGCTACTACCGCTGTGCTTGCTGCAACTGCTTATACAAACTGTCGCTTTTCTTTAATTTGTATCCATCCCGGAATACCCCTGCCGTCTGACTAAAACCATGCTATACTACTTGACCTACGCGCGCACGTGCGTCGGTCTGTCTGTAATCCTTACTCCTTCCTGTTTGTGTATACGTGGACGAGGATATACCACTACTTTGTAGTAAAACAGCAAGAGGAAAAAAGAGTGCGTGGTGCAGCTCTCTCTGCGCACGCGGCTCTTGTTGCACGCCGATAAGTGTGTATCTCGTGATGCTGCTCACTCGACGATGGCGCGCTCGCGTGTACAGACCTCGTGGCGCCTTCCACTTTTTGTTGTTGTTGCGGGAGCTTGCAAGCTCAGCTTTTATGATGGAAAACAACAGCCCGTAGTCGAGAGCTTTCCGAAAAAGACGAACGGCGATAGTCGAGCTTTTGCTCCTAAGATACAAGTTTTCACGGAACGTGCGAGTCTGCTTTGCGATGAAAGATAAAACTATTGATTGGTCGGAAAGATTTCAAAGTAGGGAATGGAGCGTTTCGAAAAAATTTGGGTACTACTGATCACGCAAACAAAAAATAAAATGCTGTTGCCTCGCGAATCAAACTTGCAAGCTTCGTTCTTGGTCACATCGCTCCAACTTTAATAATCGCGACGCTGAAGTGTCACAAGCGGTTGTGCAACGTATATATTTAAACGAGCACCCCTTTCGGCCCCTCACCTTGCACCTCCTTCCTGAACCCTCAATCAAGCACCCGTGGAAGAAAATTCCAGACGATAACCTGCTCTGCATACGTGCACCCTTTCCTTTTCTTTATTGCCGTTCTTTTTTCATTTCCCCCATACGCACTCGCGCTCCGTAGTACTCTACGTTTTCCATTTCTTGCATTGTATATACGTACAATCGATGGGAGTGTTTGCGTACGGATGTGCGCATATTTCGGGACAAATTGGAAAAGTTATCGCGAAAAGGCTCCTTCGATTTCTCGGCGAGCGAAGATACAAGTTTACCGTGTATTTTACGTCCACGAAGCACCTATACGATACACGCGAAACGCTCTGGATTCCTCGTCACAGGTGTACGATCTGTTTTTTTTTTTTTTTTTTTTTTTTTTACAAAAGGGAAAAAAGCTCGCCGAGCGAAATCATCGCAGCTATTCAGCGCAGAGAAAAGCGCACGCTCGATTTAACGGCCAGGAGGGTTGTATACGTGCACGCGCGACGTTTAAATCAGCCTGTGATTTCGGGGTCGAAGCTGTCGGCGGCAGCAGGCGTCGTCCTCTTTATTCGACTCTTATTTCTCGGGGTGCGTATCGGGGCGAGCGGAGGAAAAAAAAAAAAAAAAAAAAGAGGAGAGAACATCTGGGACGAGTAATGTGGCGGAATCAGCTTGCCAGTGAAGCTGTTTGTTTTTTCATTTCCCGTGTAGTTTGTGTTTTATTCTATGTCGATCTCGATGGATGCATTCCTTTGTAAATTTAACTTGTTTGATGGTTAGATGTTGACAACTATGTCCGTCTCTTTGACGTTTGCTAGTGGCCATAAGAGCATCCACTCGAAACAACTCGGCTTCGATGTTGTAATGGTATAAACTATTTATTGCTCTCGATATTCTTTGTTGGATTGTATAAATGTCTCTAGCTGATATGTCGATGTTGAAGAATAAATTTGAGCGCAAACGTATACGAGTTGGAATTAGCTCTGTCGGTCCTCCATTTAAATTTCTTATCAGCCACTGACAAAGGATCGCGAAAGGAAGGAAAAAAAAGGTACTGGGAGGGTTATTAACGCCTCTCGCGATAACTGACGTTTTAACAGCTGAATTATGCATTCAACGGGATAATTAAAAGTCGCTCTCCTTTTGCCGCTCGGCAGTCCAAGTGTTGTACGTATGCGGAGAAACTCCCTTCGCTTGCACAGAAGGAGGAAAGAGCGTGTAGTCCCGCGGGGATACGCCCCGGGGGAAAAAAGGGAGAAGAATGACGTCTCAGCGTCTTGTTTTTCCCTTTTTTTTCGGTGCGCTCTTTTGCTTCTTGGCTCGATCTCGGCGTCGACGCGCGCGAAAGACAGATCATCCTTCCGATTTCTTCAAGCGAACGCCTTGTTTGTCACTCTTTCTTTTTTTTTTTTTTTTCTTTTTATTCCTCATCCGTCTCTACTTGCCCTGTTTTTCAATTTTTTTTCTTTCCCTTTTGTCTTATTTATAAATTACTTATTCTACTACTTTACCTCAGAGTTTGTTTACTACGCATTACATCTCTTACTCTCAAGATGCACCTACTGTAATCGCATACAAATTTACTATACTTACCAACTTTTACTCTGTATTTTTTTATTACTCTTACTACTACTATAGTAATATTTTTTTTAATTTTTATTACATTATTTATTCGTAAGCGCAATTATTTTTCAAAAGTAAAGCACGCATGTGTATCTCGATTGTATTTTTTATATATTAAATATTACATTTTTTACGTATATATACTTGATATGAATTTTTGCCACTGATCTAAAAAAAAATTGAATACCTCAATGACCTTAACAGTATATTAATGATATCTGTTGAATTTGAACTAATACGATTTTTTTTTTTTTTTTGAAACTACACACATGTCCCACTGGAACACGTGAAAAGAGACAGCAGGTGATAAAGAACATAAAAAAAAAAAAATAAAGTTAGCCAGAAGAAGCCGAGCACTCACTTTTTTCCATACTTCCCACGCCCTTTACGTTACATATACACCGTAAGGTATTCTCCATGAATACGACGTTTCAAAGCAACAGCACCTAGTCCCGCATTCAGAAATTCTCCGTAGAAATACATTGTCAATTTTATATCTTTTTTTTTTTTTTTTTTTTTTTTTTTTACCAAAGTAGACGAAAAAGGATACTACAATTTTTATTCTGAAAAACTCCGATGAGCGTCCATCGTATTAGTAAACACACAAGAACATCATTTCACCAATCAAGTGTACATACGCGTATGCGTGTACGGCGAATAATCGATCGAAAGGCAAGTTTCATCGCAACGCTCCGGAAATAAAAATCGGCCACTCTTTGGGGTCATCCGAGTCTCCGTGGACAAAAGGGGGAGATTACACGGGTACGAAAGAGTTTGCTCGTGGTCGGACGACTTGCGGTTGGGTCCTCACCACTCTCCACTCTCCTCGCGCGGGATGAAACACGCGAGACCCGGGGGGACCAGCTGCGATGAACCGAGACTTTCGATCGATCCCACGTATCATTAACACCCTCGTCACGCAAAAGAAAAAGAGCACGATAGAAGTCCTTAGAAAAAACAGAGAGCAACAATCAAACTAATGAGAAAAAAAAAAAAAAAAAAAAAAAAAAAAAAAAAAAAAAAAAAAAAACCACGTACGGATGGCCATGCACGCAGTACCCATGGTGGTGCAAGTCGACGTCGATAACGGCGACAACGCCGCCGGCGCCGTCCCATCACCAGCAGCAGCAGCAGCAGCAGCAACAGGGAGCGGCAAGCGGTCAGGGGGTGCTGTTGTGTCCAAGGACGCTGTCCCAGGCGAGGAGGTCGAGGCTGAGGCGGGCCCTCACGGAGGCGACCGCCGAGACCGTCAGCTACGTCAAAGCGGTGGGCGTTCATCAAAAGCCATACACCTACACCCGCATACAGTATATATTTATACCCCTTTACCCACTGCATTTTACCGCTGCAAGCTTTCGTTATATTTTTTACGTACCGTTATAATATAGACACCAGCATTTCTTTTGTTACTCTTGGTTTACTTTGGTATTTTTTGTATGCGATGGCGACAGTCATTCGTACTTACATTGTTACCTTTTGCGAGGGAATGGCGTGCACACACCTATACGCGACAATTTTTGTTTGTAACATACACACACGCGCGAATCGTTTCTCCAAAAAAAAAAAAAACAAACAAAAAACGAAATAAGTGCGCGCGCGTGTGTGTCTGATGTTGTATATACACGAGTTCATCAAGCCTGCGTAGGTGAACTGTTTCTTTTTTTTTTTTTTTTTTTTTTTTTTTTTTTTTTTTTTTTTTTTCTTTTCATCCCTCCCCAAAGCGGATAAAAAGGATTTCGTGCCCGACCGATGATGGCTCTTCCGCGAACTGGTACGGTCACGTGTTTTCACGTGCTCTCGTTACTTTTGCACGCATGATATCTGTGCCCCACATGTATACTCTTGCAGTTGAAAGTGGCTACAATTGAAACACGTGACCTCTAATCCTTTTTGTCCGATGAAAGTGCACGTGAGCCGACTGGGCGGATGGACGTGTGTATTCTACCGTTTCGTGGTCACGGTTGACGGAGTTTGCGTAAAATCGTCCATCCCTCAAAGCTCCATCTACGCGCATCGTCGAAAACAGTGCAAGAAAGAAAAAAAAAAAAATAAATAAACGAACGGATGGCTACCAACGAGTACTATCAGCGGCTCAGTGCGTGTTAGGCTCTTTTTTTCCTCGAATCCCATCCCCCTCTCTCCAAAAAAAAAAAAAAAAATTCTGGCTGTGTTGTTAAGCTAGTCACATGTACAAGCAGCTGTTACGCACCAATATGCATCATGTTATAAACAACGTGGCTTAATAGCTTACTCGCGCATCGTTTGTTGCAGCCAAACACAAAGACACGATTTCAACCCTATACGCCGCTCCTTTGCACGTATGCCCGTTTCACGTGAGTTTACGACGTTGCTGTACTCGAGATTACGGTCCAACGCCAAGGACACTGACAATAGCCCTAACGACGTACAAGCAGCTTACGTAAACACGCACGGTGATTTGACTCCATAGTGGGGATGAAATTTTGCCTTCACGTTACGCCACGCGTCGCGTTACGTAAGAGCCATCGTGATTGGGTTCATATTGGATGGAAAAGCTGTGATCGAGGGAACAAATTTATTCCGTGAAAAAAAGAGAAAAAAAAATCCTCGGAAGAAATATTGTAGTCGAGGGGGAAAAAAAAAGTAATGTCTCGGTAGGAGCGAGAGAACAATGATGGGTGACGACGACAATGGCAGTAACGTAACACATCAGCAGCAAGGTATCTCCGTAGAAAAAGAGTAAAGTAACGCCGGGACGAAAGCGCGCGCAGGAGAGATTTTTATTTGATACTCCCGGCCGGACCCCCCCTTTTCCAACGCTGAGAAAAGCGACGATGAAGTTTTCGAACGAGAGGAGAGAGCCATAAAGCGGAAGACAATGGCCCCCTTCAGTTGTGTGCGCGTATATACATGTGTACACCCACGCGCATGGGTAAACTGCTGCACAGTGCACGAATCGTATTTCCTTTTGTTTACCCCACGTTATATATAGGATGCGCGGTCGAGAATGGATTTTTGTTGGCGAGCGACTTCTCCGACCCTCCCCGTATCGATGAAAACTTTTACAGCTCTCTCTCTCTATCTATCTTGGATCCGCCGAGCGGGAAAACGATGTTTTTAACGAATCGCTTTTCGGGCTGTGTATCTACTACTGTCGTGATAATCGCGCTTCCCGTCAAATATGAATGAAAATCATTGCGCTACGGTGAAAATATCGCGTGGAAATCATGTTTTCATCAAACCTTCCGGCTTAGTGTTGTCGGGAGGGGTCGAGGGTGATATTTTTTTGATCAACTCGACGCTAATACCGTTGCCTTTTCGGGATATCGGAGAGACAGAGAGACAGAGTATTCAACTTTGCGTGACAAAGGAGCTTACGCGAATGAAAAGTCAGCCGTTCCAATCAAAGCGTTTTGATGGGATAGGCCCATCGCGTGCCGAATCGATTTGACTTTCATACCCGCAAATGCATAGACGCTGCGTGGAGTACACTGTAGTGAATGGAAGCGGAAACTTAATCAACCGTACATCGGGGTAGAGGATCTGCATCTGTTAGCTTGTGTCTTGTGCTTTCATCGACGCAGGCCATCATTGTGCGCATAACAAGCTCTGCGATGCTCTCGTTGGTGCTTGCAGTTGCTACTCGGTGTAGCTTCGTAGTGCCGAAATATACATGTATATCTACATACATACAAGTATCATCCGAAATGTACACGAGCCACTCCCATCACACAAGTTTACCCAACCCAAGCCTTCACGCACAGCTTGAGAATGCTTTGTTTTTTGTAATCATCTCATGCTCGCGATCCGATAAATTAAAAACCTTAGAATTACTCGTCAATATTTAGCAAATTTATGAATCAGTAAAAGAAGAAGCACAAACTGACGCTCTCGACGTGTCCATCCGTTCATCTCTTTTTTTTTTTTACCATTTAATAATTACTACATTTTATTATATACAGCTTTGACCAGCTATTGTTATACTGCCCTTATTCACAATTTTATGAATAAATCTACGCTAGCTGTATTCAATAGTTATACCACACGCCACGTGCTCGCTTATAGTGAACCACCACAGTCTGTTTGCAACAACTGCTTGCCCCACACGCCACCCCCTTTTTTAATATGTACGTTATATCGTCCCCAAGGCGTCCTGATGTTTGTAACCGCACACTCTTTGTTATATTTATACATCACGACTCCGGTACTATAATATACAAGTAGGAAAAAAAATTCAGTACGAAATACCAATCGATATCTTCCATTATGATATTAAGCCTGCAATTTGGAACGATGCTCGGTATATTAGATCAAGATAATGATTAAATGCACTTATACATAGAACCAGACTTGGGCACGGATATCTACTTTGGAAATTTCGTTGTAATATATAATTTCTTTGCTAAAACACATTATTTGTGCTAAAAGTCAGCTACGAATTAAAACATCTAAAATGTATAACTTTCATGTAATGAGAAAAAAATTTTTTTTTTTTTTTGACACTGTATTGCTTACAGTGACAAATAAAACTCATTTTCATCTAAAAAAGATACATTTTATTCAGAAAAAAATACAAAAATTGTCTTTCAAGTGTTCAAAAATTCGTAAAATGATCGTTCCCAAGTCTGCATAGAACCCCCCCCCCCTTTTTTTTCATCGCACCTGTTGTGTGAACCACGATGGTATGAGTGTATACACGACCTTTTCAAAGTCACCTGACGTCGGGGCAATACAGCATCTGACTCACTCGTCTAAATATTGTGTATCGTCGGATTCAAGCTAATTCAATTTTCTCTTTTTTTCATATCGATCGTTTTTAACACGTAACTTGGCTATTTTATTGTGAAAATCAATTTAGTGAACGAATTTTTCATCGTAACCAACGCTGCATAAAAAAAAAATCTCATCTGGACCACAGCGTACCGCATTAATCCCGTGAAAGATTGGAAATAAATATAAAAGCACGTGTATAAACGGCAAAGCAGAGCTTCCAAGCACGTCCTCTCGGGTAATTTCAAGTGGTCGCCGTGTAAGGGAGTTTTTGTTTTACTTTTTGCTTTACTGCTGTTTCCAACAACTCCACGTAAGTACACTTGACTGTATATTTTGCCTGTACACGATACACCGTACAAAAACAACGAACTGCTCGAGCGGACGCACTAGCGCTCGACCGCATTTTGCCGACATTTATTGGACGGAAGCGCGTGTTTTTGGCACCGATGCCCACGCCATTCGTGAAATTTTCCGGCCGAACGAGGAAATGCCCTCGGTCCATCGGAGTATACACGCAAACCACACGTGGACGCTTTTGTTTGTATGTATTGTGAAACAATGACTATGCCGATGATGATGATGATGATGAGGCTGTTATTTGCATCGTACTATGTATCATGTACAACTCGCACATGCGTTATGTTCCTTGAGTGCTGCTGTCATGACATTACTATTGAAGATGACAAAAAAAAAAAAAAAAAGTTTTGCGTTTGCGATGAGCAAGGATGGAGATGAAGCAATATAGTGATTTTTGTAACTTTTATTGTTTAGCTCACCTCCCAGTGGCACCTTCACGTGCTTATCCTACACTGTACACTTGAGCCTGTAATATATTATACACTCGGCTGTTAAAACTCACAGGCTTGTATTTTTTCATGATCGCAGTTTACGAACATTGAATAATGCTACTCCCCCATCACCTATGCACATTTATGGCACGTCATCCCTGAACCTTCCAACGCTATTTATTGTAGATTTAGACTTTTTTCATAATAATTACAAGACGATACGCAAGGAATGCGTATGTTGTGAAGCTCGAATTCTCATTCTACGAAATCATCAAGTTGAAATAAAAATACGGGTAAGTACGTATTGAACAATAACTGTAAGAACCATTTTCACCGCAACATTAATTTTTGCCCTACCCGTGCAAGGTCGCACGTTTGAATACACTCGACACGGTTCGATGCAATAAAACCCAATGGCAATAAAAACTTTTCAGCTGCGAAGGTAGGAAGGACGAAAAAAAATAGTAGAATCAACCGCAGTCGAATCGAGTGCACCTGTACCACGAGTAGGAAGAAAGTGAGCTTCATTACAATAGACATCGACACGCGGGAGTAGCTGTCGATTGAATAGGCATTATAGCTCCAATGTCAGGAGTATTAGCGCCACCAAGTGACGCTTTGATATTATTATGATTTTATGCCCTGGAGTTACAATGCCGTAGCGGTCCCATTGTGCTCGTTTGACCAAGTTTATGAATACTTTATTACTCCAATTAGCACGAGTGACAAACTGTAGCCCAATTTTATTATTTCTAACGGAGTTTAAAATTCTCAGCGAAACATATTACCTATAATTTTGTATCTTTGGAACTGAGGATATGTGCAATACCTACCTAAAAAAAAAAAAAAAAAAAAAAAAATGATAGGATCAAATGCAAAACCAATACTTCGAACTTCGAAATATTTACCAATAACACCGATGTGAGGAGAATCAACTGCGCAATGCGCGGCCTCCTTTCTCTCCAATCGAGTAATTACCAGCATGTGTGTGTTCAAGGCAACGTACAGGAGTCCCGGCTGGCTCCTTAACCCCGAAAATCCGTTTACCTCCGCTGAGAGCTCGCGATGCCCAGCAATGGCAGGAAGAGGAGAGCACACAACAAGCTCGGACGCGAACCGGACGAACGGGCGTTCAGCCGCGTAATTACGCGAGTACGGGGGAAGGAAGCCGCTGCTGCGTACCTGTGTATACAGTATATGCCCGTTGGCTGCTGTTAATGGTGCTCTCGCGGTTGCGTGGGCAACAGCCACTGTATTACGGATGTTGTTAATTAATCAGTGCAGCCACGACATGATTCCCCGTTTTTTTTTTTTTTTTTTTTTCCCCTCCATTGTTTCCCTTCGCTAATCTCGGAAATTGGCCGATGAAAGTTACAGTATGCCGCAACACGGGTGCAATCGTTTGCCCGAAAAATGAGCCATCACGCGAGAACCGATGCCAAGAGGAGTTAGCTTCGAAACGGTTGGGTGTATTTTAGGGGCCATAAAAGCTTCCCCCTTATCCGTCACAGCCGCAGTACGTTAGATTTATATTTCATAATGATACGTCCCTATGCGCCACGTAACATCCGCAGTCGAAGAGGTAGCCCTGCCTAACTGTACGGTTGGCTGTGAAAAGTTTCGGGGAACCCGCGAGTTTGGTGATTTATACTACGTACGCACGACGGGTAACTCGAAATACTTATTTCATGATATGTGCCATGTGATCTGAATAATATGAAAGTTATCTCTAAAAAGTGTCATTGGAAACGTTGAACAGAGACTGTGTTTTCTTTGGCTCTCGTTTGAGGGAGAAACGGGGGATGACTGAGGGTTATTATTATTATTAGTGCTGAAACTAATTTACCTGATGAAACTTACTTTGGTGCGTATTTTACTTTACATTCAAGATTTTAATAAACTTTTGAGGAATACACATTTTCAAAGGAATAATGTAGTCGTGTTGGCTGTAGAATGATGCGCACTTGTATAGGAGCTTAGACTCGAGCCTCGGGGCTATTAAATTAGATGGATGTATCTGCTGCGATGATGCTAATCTGGTTAGTTGGGTTTATTATTTATCTTGCCCCTCGACTTTACGTATTATCATTTATCAAAATGCCAACAGAAGGTAATTCGGTATCAATACTTGTTATTCCAATGGTATCGTTACCAGGGATATTTCAAGCGCGCGTATCTATGCGATGTCTGACTAAAGATTGAGCTTTACTACTTACGTTATACGTATAGGTTTCGAGCGCTACTACACGTATATTAAATCTGCTTTGTGTCTGACTAAAATTGAGCTCGACTACTTCAATCATAAGCGAAAAGTTTGTAAAATTTACCTGTCGTGTATGGCTTAAGATGGAGTATGACCAATGATTGAGCTTTACTACTCATAATATACGTATTATCAAATTTCCTTTGTACGTGACTAAAATTAAGCTTGATTACTTAAATCATAAGCAAAAAATTTACGAAATTTTGCGTGTCATGTATACGGCTTAAAAGGTTTGAACTGGTTTACCTGGTAGAGGTTTTTTTTTTTTTTTAATTTTATCATTACATTACTTCAAGTTTTATAGTAATACTTTGTGTCGGCATTTTTTATTACGAGTAATAAAAAGTCCAGAATGCCACGTTTTCTCGTTTCCTGACTGCTTAAAGTAACTTCTGCGATTTATGATTTTCTGCTGGTGATATCTCGTCCTAAATTAGTTAGAAAATTACAATAGAAAATGAATGATGGCTAACGGCTAAGGTGAAAGAACTCCTACTACATATCCGCAATTTTAAATGAGAAATTCTTTTTTGTTCCCACGTAATCTTCATTCGTTACAATTTATGAAGAATATCATTCATGAAAAAAAAAAAAAAAAAATTATCTCCACCCTACGAATCTGATGTACCACTCATTTTTCATTCCAACTAATTTTAAGATACATTATCATCTGGCATTCATTAAACGCGCGGTCATATCTTAAAAGTAAAGAAGTAATTAATTGACACCAAGTTGGTCTGTAAAACCGACAATAAGCAACAAGAGCAAAGAAATATCTACTTGGTCATCCGAGAGTTGAGCGGTAATCTAGACAAACGCGAGCCTATAAAAATGAAAAAACGACAAGCGATAGACACACGATCGCATACTGTACACGTACAAAAGTTCTTTCGGTTCCTAACTCGCGGCGTATAAACAGTGACGAAGCACTGCGTTCCTCAACTCTTTCTCACTCCGTCAGCACGTAACTCTGGGCATACGACGTAATGGATACGTACATCAACTTGTACTTTAATCTAGACTCGGAGTGTCGAGTCGAGGGTACAATATAATATATAAAGAGAGCACGTGGGGGTGAGAAAGGGGACTCTGTTGAGGGAGCGAATATCGTGTCGAGCGGTCGTTGCGGGGCTCTGAAGAATAGTAGCTGTCCTTGGTCCGTCGACGGTGGCGGGTGCTCGCGTGCGAGTTACAGGACACCTCAGTTCCTTGTTTTGCGCACCGTCCACGCCAACGGATTACTTTGGTTGGCTGCCAAATTTTCAAAGCTCGAAAAATCGATCCTGAACCTCTTTTTCCGAAGGTTAATTTCTCTCTTTTGAGCGAGCCACGCCGGGGGAAAGGTTTCGCAAAGTTTGCAAAACGCCCCCTGCTTCCGCGGAATATCGGAGGGGAGGATCGACGCTTTTGTGAGAAACTTCGGATGCTCGTAGCAAAGTTTTTAAAGTTTGGGGTCATTAAAGGAGTTTATCCGCAAAAATGGCTACTTTTTACAACTGATTCACCCATTGACCAAAAATTGAATTTAACAACAAAAAAAAAGGTCCAGTATCATCAAAGATACAATACCAGCCCGCAGCTGGTGGTGGCCCAAAAGCTCCGCGAAAACGAGCAGTGGAAACTCGACCCGGTCCGTGTCTCCCCTATTGCACCATCAGACCGGCAATAAAGAGCCCCGGAATTGCGCTGTGCACCACCACTGTGAAAACCACGAGCATATAAAATTCAGGTGCCCCTGTCACCTGCGATTATTCTCTCTTTCTCCTTCCAACTCTCCCGTCTCTGTATTTCACGCGAGTACGTACAAACGGCTCTTTTGGTCCCAACGACTCGCCTTTAGTCGCGATGTTTGGTGCTAACCTTTTATTCATGTTTTTTTTCCCCCCTTACACACGTATCTAGAAAATTTCATGCAGTGCAAAATTGGCACGAAAACATAAAATCTCGACTCTCTGTCCAACATCTTTCGAGTAGGTGCTCCGTGACGCATAATCCAACACTCGGCAAAAAAAAAAAAAAAAAAATTGTTGGCAAATCTGAAAATAATCTCGAGCACCCTCCTCCCCAAGTTCGACAAAACGACGACGTTGGCGATCCGAGGGACACGCTCCACCGCACCCGAGGAATCCAAATGAGCTCGTCGTCGCACAATGGTCCGCATAGAGGCGTGTAATATGAATAAGCCAGAGGCCGGGGCTCCTCCGGCGAAATGAAACGGCGAGATGACGAAACGTATACCCGAAAAACGGAAGGAAGCGGAACGTACGTCTGGACGTGTACATGCAGAGAAGAAAGGAACCTCAGTGTGTGTGTACGTGTATATACTTGGACATGGACCAATTCTTGGCTGCAGTTGTCAAGTGTATGCTACGTAGTTACAGCATCTCCTTTCGACTCGTGAAGCTTGGAGAAGTGGATTTGCCTCTCTTTACTGTACCGTTTTTTTTTGTTTTTTTTTCATTGCTAGCGCACGAATCGCTTTCGGGAAACTCCAGGGATAAGGTTTTGTTACCTTGTTTTGTCGAAAAAATAAGTAAATAAAAAGAGATTGGTCGCCAAGTCAGTGTGCATCGCGTATTCGGTACACACCTGCCAAATCCTTGTCCACGGGATCAAAGGAAAAATCCCAAGAGCCGGAAAAACGTCAGCGCCGAGTTCTTCTAGGTACTCTCATCGATTATCCGACAAACGACCCTGTTGTAGTGGTCTCACCTTCCTTGGACATCTTAATTCCATCCATCACCCTCCTCCCACGGCCAACTTTCATCGTCCGTGTTCTCCCCTGCAAGGAATACATTATGTCGCGTTGATCTCTCTATATTTCGAGATAAGTTTTTTTCCCTCCTCCTCCCCCTGCCCGAGTATTTTTTGGTCAGGATTCACTTTGAAAAATAAGGGGGTTATCGAACCGTCCCCTCTTCTTCTGCACCGAGACAACCCAGTGAATTTGTATACCGAGGGAGGGAGTGTAGCTCTGTTATCTCGTGCCTGATGATGATAGCGTTACTCGTGAAATTTCCATCGGACCGCGATATTTCATCGGCCGTATACTATCTCGAGGACAGCTGTCTCACCCCCCCCCCCCGATGTGTTCTTGTGTTGGTTGGCTTTTAGATAACCGAGCGACAAAGTCTCCACTGGGGTGGCATGTATCTACTTGAGTTGGAGTTGCTGCTTGTTTGTTTAATCCATCGGGGATCTTTTCCAAACATACTTGAACGCGTGCACGGATGAGTGCGTAAACCTGCACGGGCGGTGTTGGGGAATTGTATACTGCACTGGGGGTGCGCTCAAGTGTCGAGATTTTGGTGGAATAATTACCTATCCCCATCGCGAGCTGTAAAATTAACATTTTGGAAAAGTGTTTTTTTTTCTTTTTTTCTTGCTCGATAGTAGCTGTATGAGCGATTCACTAAAAGTTTTTGGGACAAACAACTTGACACGGCATATTTTTGGCCGATCTCTCTGTTGGGTTTGAGGATGTTGGCTTGCAAAAATATTTAAAAACATTGCTGCACATTGATACATTTTTTCACATAGTTCATCATTTATCATTTTTCGGAGGGTAGAAGATCCTTTTCACTTGCAGGTTTTTCGAAGGATCGCTTACACCCAATCAGAGCATCGCCCGAGATCAAATGTCTCTGGGGGAAAAAAAAAACCTCAGGAGGCAGTTCATTAGCACATGAAAGACTGCCGTGGTTGCGGTTTCGCGGCTACCCTTGCTGATGCTTCTCGTTTTACCACCTTAGGTGTGAAAAACCGTGAGAGTGGGAGAAAAAAAAATCAACCCAGCCGAGCGGAACGCGAGTTGGACGGGTCAGGGACTTTTTTTTTAGTGCCTCCCGAGAGCCGCTCGTCATTTTTTAACAGATTGCCTGTCCCCTCCGGAGCTGACGTGAATTTTAATCGACGGCGATGCTCTTTTTTCCAAAGGAAGAAAACCTATTGATTTTCTCGTGCTCTGAACCACACGCAACACGGCGAAAAAAATCACTTTCCCTCGGACCGTGGGAGCTTTAAATACCGCTCCAACTTGTTTTTCAGCTACTTTACCATTTGGGCAGCACTTGGAGCACCAGTCGGGGGTGGAAACTAAATTTCAACGGTTTATCCCTCTCGCCGGTGCTGGCGATACGTGTGAGTTGTATTTACAATTAGGACTCGCGACATTAAGTCGGTAAAGTACACGTACAAGCAACTCCCGCGCGTGAATTTTAATTATGCGCGCGAGGGATTGCATTGTGTGTGTGAGAATTTTAATTGACCCCCCCCCCCTACACCTACCTATATACGGTGAGGGGGTTCTCAAGTGCTTTGGCACGCCCAACTACTGCGCTTGATTCTTATGCAACAAGTGTTTGAAAATTAATTTAAGGGGGTTTAAAAAAAAAGAAAAAAAGAAGGAAAAAAGCTCGTATGAAATTTACACTCGCTTCTTTAGGGAAGCCTCGTTAGACGATTTCGCGTACATTTTCCAATCGGTAATTCACCGTATGCCCGCGTTTCTAGCCCGTGAATAGCGCGTCGGGCAATTGGAGTGGATAAATCCCACAGCTGAGCTCTCGTTTCAGCGCCTCGCGGTCTACTAAAATTCCATCCCACCTTTCCCACCGGCTCTCCCGAGCGTTCCATCGAGCCGGGCTTCGACTTTACACCTGGGACTGTTTCTCTCATCCTTTCCTTTTTTCCTTCCTTTTTTTTGTTTTATCGACTGTAAGAGCTCGTTTGCTCGGGAAATTTAGTGCCTAGCCTGCTTTTGTGGGTGAAAAGTGGGCTATCCTTACACAGGACCTCGATTTTACCGTGCACAATGTGTACGTGCGAATTTTTCTCTGATGAAGGCTTATGTCCTCTCGTACTTTGGTGTATTTGAAACGTTTTTGTTTAAAAAAATAAATGAAAACTAAACTTACGTAAATAATACTGACTTTTCACGTATTTTCAATTACTGGAATTGAGCATTAAAAAAAAAAGTCTTGTATCTATAGACATCATAAGATACGTGCTTTCTCGTGTCTAAATGAGATATCGCTAAAAGTACGATGTTTTGAGATCAGGAAATCAAAAAAATTTGTTTGACACAAAGATTCGATGTTTCGAACTTACCATCTTTTTAGAAGTAATTCTGGATATTCTAACATTCGTTACGAACGCCTATGAAGCAAAGGCTTCACGCAAAAATCGATATGATTCGCCTAAAAAAAGTTCAAAACTTGAAACTTTATATTACTTGATTCTATTATTTATAAAAAAAAAAACTCTAATAAAAATATAAACCATTACATTCAACGTGAAACCAAAAATAGTATAATTATAATTGTCCTCCACGATTCAATAAGATGTCTTGTGAAACAAAAAAGTCAAGATGAATCAGTGGAAAATATTATAACAATCCGTGTGAACTCAATTCTAATTACAACTAATTATTGGAATTTTGGTTCTAATTAGTTTACAAAATAACTTTATAGAACAGACTAATCATGAGGGTATTTCAATCTCAATAACTAAATACGGTGATGTCGACGGCTACGATGTTCATCATCAGAATGTACGGGATTGTTAGGTTACATATTTTCAAAATGTCCAGCGCAGCCGAAATTTCAACAACTATTTCGAAAATTAGGTCAGCGAGAGAAGCTTACTCCATTATAAACTGTCTTACGGTTGCAAAGCTCCCCAAAGCCGATTATTCACGTGATTGTATATATAACTGTGCCGATTCCTTTTTCCCAATCAATAGCACATATGTGCGTGTATTTTTTATTTCCATTACGCTTAATTGACTATTTATAAATTTTAAAATTATTTTAAAGGAAACGAATTTTTTTTGTACTACTACAAAAGTCTTGAGTTTTTGCATCCAAATTCGGGGAAATTGCAAATTTGACGTCTAAAGTAACGCAAGACTCGGATCTCACCTCGCAAGATATTGGTCCCAAAGTAAAGTAGGTATACTGTCCAAACTTTCTTCCAACAAAAAAAAAAAAAAAAAAAAAAAAAAAAGAAAGAAAAAAGGCAATAGCACGGAAAAACTATCGGCTCGGATATCCAAACAGACCAAATGGAGTCGAAATTTCTTCCACGCAAAGTGTATAGCACTCAATGATCTTGTGTTGGAAACTTTTCCATCAAATTTTCCTCGAAATCGAGT
Organism: Copidosoma floridanum; assembly: GCF_000648655.2. The sequence goes on from NW_019379589.1 coordinate 1,679,772, forward strand.
AAAGGCTAAATTTTCACAGCCAACCCGTCCAATACCCAGGAAAAGCAAAACATTACAACGGGGGATTTACTAATGGAACGAAAGTAGCCTCCTACAGCACTGTTTTTTCCGTAATTCCATACAGTAAGTAAACCGGGGTGGGGTAAAAGGGGGGGAGGAAGGGTAATCCTCTCATCGCAGGCAAGGACCACTTCGTGCGCGTTACAAAGAGCACGCGTGTGTGGAAAATACAAAGGGTAAATGAAAAAGAAAAAAGGCAAACTATCGCGCAGTGGCTTGTAAAGAGTTAAAGGGCGAACCTCTGAATATTTACGTTGGCCAACGAAAAAAGTTCTTGATCCTCGATGTAAAATATTCGCCTTTGAGAGTAGCATCCCCTGCCCCTTACCACTGGCTTGATAACTTTATCTCGTTACGTGTGTGTATAGTTCATGTTCCGGGAGGAAGGCTTAATTTTCAAAAGCCTCATTCGATTATTTTATCGCAATATTAGTGACGGCAGAGCAGAGAAAGTACCTTTTAATGAGACGGGCCATTATATTAGACTGTTGGGCTCAGAGAAAAAAAGGGGGGGTAAAGAGGATTTTGTATATACTTTGGCTCTCCTCGAGCTGCACTAGTAATTTTTTTTACTTTGGAAAATATTTTAGAACGCGTTTTTGATGTACAATAAATATTGGGAAACGGACAAATATAATTCCCAAAAATAACAAAGTAGCCTATTCGCATGGGAACCGAATTAAAAGGCTTATTTTTATTTTAAAAAATTGAATTAACGGACATGCCGCAATGCCGTTCACATTTAAATACATCCCGGAGAAAAAAAGAGGAATAGAATTAAGGTTATAAAAAGAAACAAAATTATAATTACTCGTATGGTTCTCTACATCAACGAGGCCGAAACGAAATTTCATCCATGCCCGCAGAGACCACCAAATCTCGGGGGAATGTGCAATTCGTATGATAAAAAACAAGAACCTGCATCCTTTTTCTTTTTTTTCAAGAATGATATCGAGTAACGCGCTCCAGCAAATCTCGAATCCGCCAGACGGCAGCGACAATAGGGGAAAGGTAATAGGGGAAAGGTAATAGGCAATAAACAAGGCGTGTGCGCGAGACGTTCCTAAACAAGCCTGTATATATACACACCCACGTATATACCTATATTTTCCAGTGATCGCCTATCCACGCAATATTGTATTTCTACACATGAAATCTCGAGTTGGTCCGGATTTACGAACGAACGACTCGCTACTTTTAAATGTAAGTTTATGCTTTCAAGATTTGCTTAAATATAAAACGGGAACTAAAATGTCCCCAAAAAGTATACTTTATAATAGTTCCAAGTATACCTACACTCGGAGAAACCATCGCATCATCCCTGTCGCGACATGTCGGCAAACTGTTACTCCATTCCAGCTACTCTACCCAAAATTGACTCGACTGACCGCGTATCCTGTATACGGAGGACTCCCATGCCCACGTACGTACAGTATACACAATACCACACATTACGAGCCATTATTCGTTTCTGTACATCTTAGCTCTCGCGATTTCCCACACAATAAAAAACTCGCCCTCGCTTCCTCTTTCCTCCCACATATATGTATCTTTCCACATATCTCACTAGCCGGAGACGGTATGTGTTTGTGTGCGTGTATGCCAACCCGGAGGAAGCTCTCGAATCTATCTCTTCTCCCTCCTCTTCTCCGCGAAGAAATACCGAGAGAGCACCGGAGAGTAATCGGAATAACTCGGCTGTAATTCAGGGTATCCTTTTGTCCCTGGGTACCTATCGACTTTGGAAAGCCCTTCGACGTATTTGCTTTGGAAAAAAAAAAAAAAAAAAAAGTACCGAGTGCAGCTCTCATTGTTATACAAGAGTTGGCCCGTCTTTGCCTGCCATTACACTATTAAATATAAGAAAAAGAGCTGCGGAGAGATAAAGAGAGACAAATATATATATATGTAGCAAGTGGAGACTAGACGCCAAGGAGACGCGTTTCTTTTATTATTCTTTCTTTGCTGTATACGTGTGTAGTGTAGTGCCATTATTCCGCGCAGGAAGGAAGACGAGTATACACACGTACAGTTCTCGAGTGGCTTGCCTCAGCTGCTGCTGTTGTAGTAGTATAGATTCTCTGACTCGGAAACGTTGGGTGAATATGAAAATAAGAAGGAGTCGCTGTATATATGTAAGGAGCTGAGCTTCCGTACACAAATTCCTTGCCCCCCCCCCCCTGTTTTTTTCGGTCACACGTACGCGCACAGCGTAGCTTTCGTTCGCAATCTTTTCAAAATATTTTCTTTTCTTACCTATATACGGGTAGGGGCTGTATTTTTATTTTCTATGATTGAAAGTACCCGTATCCATACATTTGTGCACCCCGAGTTTCCCCCCCGGAGGCACATTCCCTTCCGGAAGAAGTAACTCCCGCGTTCTCGGGGGTAATTGCAAGTGGCAGGGCGTTAACGGGGAGTGACGGAAAGGAATGAGCTGCTGCGTAAAATTGCGTGGCACGTAATAAGACGAAGCTCCAGAGGGGAAAAAAAGGAGACTGAGTCGTTGCGTTGCGCGAGTCGAATGATTATTGAACGAGGGGCTGATTTTACTTGCTGAAATTTGATGCTCAAGGACGCTCGCGTGGATGGGGAGGGATGACGAGTGGGGCACTGTGATGCTCTTCGGTGTAACGATTCATCAAGACAATTGCGTCAAAATGGGGATACCCGTGAAATGCCACCTGCCCGGGGGGGTGTTTGTTTTCGACGCCCCACACTACTTTCCGTGCCAAAAAGAAAGGAAGGGAAGGACGGAGAAGAAGAAAAAAAAAAAAGTATTATTTTCTAGGAGCGTGGGAATAGAAAGAGGAGGCGGAAAAATAATCATGATTCCTGGAACGCTTAATCACCAGCGATGGAGTGATGATAAGACCGTACCTCCCGCATTCGTCGTCTGGGTCGTCTGGGTATACTGGGGTGACGTGGACAGATGATACCTTTTCAATATCGCATCTATACAATTTTCAGGAGGAAACGGGATTGATGGATAAACGTCATTGGTCGGGGAAAACAAAAATCAGAAGAAGAGTATAACACCTAATGTATACTCTGAGCAAGTGGGGCACTGTACAGCATCGAGAGAGCCAGAGGAGTATAGCTCCGGGTATAGCACCCGAACGCTTGCCCGTCGAAACGATCGCGAGCTCTACTCTGCGCTGGCTTTGGAAGTAGAGATAGAGCTGTGGCACACATATACATATATGTGTAGTCGGATGGTTGCGGTGGTGGTGATAACAGGGATGGATTTTACCAGGATCGCCAGAGGGGGTTCTCGTGTTTACGTATATATATATGTATAGATGAGCACAGGACAGCGCGATGCGAAACAAAGAGGAGGCGATATTAAAAATTAAACAACCAGCCCTCGGAGATGACCTTATACCCCGATGATCAAGCTTTTCTTTCGGCCGTGGGACGATATACATACAGCTCTTTTTTCTTTATTTTTTTACCCTTCGATGTTGCTAATTTAGGACTAGAGTTGTAATCACTGCGGGTGGCAAATATACTTTAATTTGGAAAAATTTGTCCTTCGCGTTTATAGTCCTTATTTTGTTCACTCGGATGTGCGGGCGTTGCAGTTGATTTTAACGAAATGAAGGAACCAATGGACGCGAAAATCAAGCCGGGAAAATGCCTAATGTAGCGGCAATAAAGCCAACGTAGGAAAAATCAGGGAGAATCGATACAGCGGTTTAAAAGGCAGAAAGATGCAACTGGGGGCTAAAGAGATCGCAAAGTTTCGTTACCGCCCGTGAAATCAGACATGGAAAATTTTTTCAGGGGATGGTAGAGGTGATAAAGAAAAGGCCTCGGAAGAAGAAATACATATATTTTTTGTGTTTATTGTAATTATAAGCGACAATTGCTGCTCTTTTTCACTTTTCGTGTGTACCTACTCATTGTTAAAGAACGGATTGAACCCCGAACTTGTACACCTTCGGGTATGACTCTGGAAGCCATCACACTGTGCCAACTATCGTACGTACTAATATGATTAAAAAAAAAAAGAAATCCCTTTTCTCCCGCATTTGATAGTCCTCCAGTAGTGAATACAGTTGGAATCGTGAAAAATCCCACTAACAGACACAGGTATATGGGAGACGCGGGCGTGGGTAAGTAGGTGGCAGTTAAATCTTAAACCTCCGCCGACAGACTGGAGACTGACGTGCAGAAACGGCACAACTACCGGAAGGAGAAAAAAAAGGATACAGTGCCATACTTACAAATATATACCGTGCATGTGTGCCGCTACACAATACAGAGTAAGTGTAGTCCTTACGGAGGAGGTATGTATATATGTATAGGTATTTTGAAGAGAGGGAGGGAGGGTTAGGCGCGCACGCGGTGGTAAGGGTAGGGGAAGGACGAGAAGATGAGGGTGCAGAGCGAGTGGGCCACTATCGGAGGCGCAACGAGAGATTGAGTGCCAGTCCTGTGGTGAGCGTCGTCCCGCGTGGACGCCTCGTGCGGTCTATCTATCCCCGACGACGACAACCCCTTATCCTCGGGGCTAATGCGTTCAGTGGTTGCGTTGTCCTGTGAGTGATATGTGTGTGTGTGTTTTTTTTTCTTTTTCCTTATCTCTTTTCGTTTTCCACAGGATCAACGTATAGTGTGACGCTCTAGTTTTCCTCCTTGCCCCGAGGAATCGGGTCGTTTTTGGACTTCCCAATTGTCGAATATGCACGCGATCGCGAGGTGCGGCCGTTCTCCGGGTCCCGTCGAGTCTCGGGATCGGTGGCACTCGATCGAGCAAACGACCATAGCTGCCACCGCTACGATAGCCATTTTTGGTCACTGCTACTTTTCGTTCTGATGTGACATCGTCGTCGCTCGTGTTGGCCGGCTACTGCTACCCTGTGTACCCCGAGAGGTGTAGTCTGTTTTGGGTGTATATTTATGTCGTTCTCGTTGCGTTTTTATTCCGTTTCTATTCCGTTGCTCTTTGGCTGGTCACGTGATGCGTGGTTTTGAGGGCTGTTTTGTGTTACTCACAGGGAGGGAGCATACTTGGTTTTAAATTAAATGGAGGTAATTTAATATCGTGAGAGCAACGCGGGTGAATGTTTCATCAACGGAACGTTATTTTGAAGCTTTTTCTTTTTTTTTTTCCTTACAAAATTAATTAATTTCGATCCCAAACGTATGGGAAATGCTTGGAAAATTATATTGCCTTGAAACGTGACGTATTGATCCGATACTTGGACATTTGGGTGGAACGAATATTGAATTTCAACACCTCCGAATGATCCACATTTCGAGTTACAAGGATAAATTTTAGCGAAACCAACGTAAAATCCGTGGATGGGAGTTAAAAAAATACTTTCAGTAAAAAATGGTAATTGATTTTTGAGGGTTTGGTGAGGGTATTATAACAAAAAAAAAAATAATAAATTTAAACGATCACTAGTTAAAACTAAACTTAATGTAACATTTTAAAACCGTAAACGTGTAAATATACTACGAGCAGTAATTTTTCGAGCTAATCTTCACAAAAAAAAGAAAAAAAAAAAAAAAAACGTAAAGTAAGTGGGTGCTTCTTAAAATTCGCGTTCAAAAGGAGCAGAATAAGCGCTTTCACAGTCTCCCGCGCGCATAATGCGGCTCGTAAAAATCTTGTACGTGTGCACGAAAATAGCTCGAATACTTCTCGTTGTGTTGGCATTTTTATAGGTGTGATGATATACATACAAGCGAGTTACGAGGAAGTCGAGCAGCCTGCAGTGGGACAACACACACACACACATACACCCCAAATAAAAACCAAACTCACCACTCTGGTACAAGAAACCGTTTCCTGTAAAACAACATGTTGATTACGTTAAAATCCACGAGATCGACCAAAGACATAGTCATCAAGTATAGCCCATTGGCACGGAAAATCACTGCAAATCAGCACAGTTGAATCCGTCGAAAAGCACCTGCCAACGAAAAATAATTACCTCTACAGTAATAACAAGTGCAATTAAGGAGCAGCTAAGAGAAAAACAAGAAGAAAAAGCGCATCCAGTGGATCCTCGAAACGAGTTGTATTTTTCGGTGAGAAAATTCCGAGGAGCAGCAGAGGGAAAAGAGCAGGGGGAGAGAGAGAGAACAGCTCTTTTTTTATTTCTCTCTCTCTCTCTCTCTCTCTGCCTTTTCCCTTCTCCGGTTGCACGCGCATGTCGACGCGAACCGGAAACTAAAAAAAGAAAAAAAAACAGGAGCATAAAAAGTGCGAGCCCCAAAGAGCACAGCGAAAATAAAAAAGGAGCAGGAACAAGTAGGAGGAGGAGGCGGCAGCGAATAAGCTCGTGTGGTTAAGATAACGGGCGATAGGGAAGCAGTAGCCGCCGGCGGTATCCGGCTGGCAGCTGCCGCGGAAATATGAAGCCCAAGCCAGCAGCCGCCGCCGACGAAGAAGAAGAAGACGAGGAGGAGGAGAGCGTCCTAGTGAGCACACCGACAGCTGACAATGGTAAATGAGCGCAGCTTCCCTAAGTCGCGTAGATATCACATGGCGCTGACTCGGCTGTTTCTGCTACTGTTGCTGCTACCGCTGCTGATGCTGCTACCCCACCGCTGCTGTTGCAACTCCTGATATGCACAAAGTTTGCCCAAACTCGGTATACGCGTACATGGCGCGGGAGTGAGCGTGTGTTTATGCTCAAGAGAGGCTGCTTTCCCATACGGCTTCCCTTTGGCCCCAGCTTCGTAGATTGTGTGTGTGTGTGTGTGTGTTATGTGTACCATTGTCACGTGGACCGAGGAATTTCACTGGATGGGTTCAGTGGTGTCTGCCAATTTTATTTTGCTTCCGCATTTTATTTCACGAGAGGGGGGCGTCGAGCTTTTTTGTACCATTGCTTTGTTGTGTTCATTTACGTCTCTAGATTTTCGTTTCTTTGGCGAGGGTGCTGTGTACCATGACGCGCGTGGAGGGCCTTTCTTTGTAACGGCGCATAAATGAGTTAGGTGTGCTGTGAAAGGGTATTTTTTTTTTTTTTTTTTACATCAATGCTTTTTGTAGCTATAACTATAGGCGTGAGGGTGTCAAGGATACGCTTGGGTTTTCGAGAGCTCGTGGAAACTGGCATTCGAAAATTTATTCAGTCGTAATACGTGTTGATTGATGTTTTCGTTTAATTAATTAAAAGACGCTACCACTGCGGTTGAATGTGTACGTATCTGTTATAATCAACTTTTTCCAAGACTCTCGTAGCTTACTTTTCTTTTTTTTTTTTACTCTTTATTTTCTTGTAATTATGATGAATGAATTTTCTCCTCGTGGATGAGCCCCGGAAAACCGCAAGGTGTGTGTCTATGCTTCGCTTGGGAGTAAAATTAATCATTATCATCGCCCTGTGCTTCACGGTATATACTTAAAAGAATCAATCACGTAATTAGTCGCTGGCTAACAGAAAAAAAAAAAAAACGCTTGGCTTTTAGGGTGGGGTGAAATCGAGCCCTTGCTCGATCGGACACACCTTCGACCCTCCGAAAAAAAAAAAAAAAAATGCCGTGACCGTTTATTATTATAAAGTTAGACTGAGCCATCAAAATGAGCAGTAAAAGGAAAATTTATGAAGACTCTCTCGAGAGCCCGCGATACTGTGTCGAATCTAAAATTAATGCCTCGAAATTCAGACCCATAAACGGAACTCGTGTGACATATGTATGCTCACGGTGCGTTTCAAAAATTCAGCGAAAATACGAGTCCAGCCATTAATCACACAACTGCCCGTCAAAAATTAAATCAGCTTATCGATTACACTTTCAGCTTGTTCTTTTTTTTTTTTCCAAAAAATGGTAGCCACGCTGTAGTTTGTAGCTCTGACACTTGCACATAAATTTTGTGGCCACCCATCAATTTTAGTGATGAATTTCAGTTTGATAGTTAATTATTGATTTTTTTTTTCATTTTCCGCATATACTACTCGGCCGTTAGGAAACTCATTTGTGAAAAAAAAAAATTTGCTTGTATATAAGTTTGTTATAAAATTTTTCGAACGACCTGGGGCGGCTGTAATCACCTGAAAAAATTTTCCCGTGCACGTACTTTTCCGATCGATACGAAGTTACGCTATATCTGACAAAACCTTTATACTTCTTAAAAGAGTCACTAGAATGATATTTTTATACTTGTATTTAAAAAATTAATTCACGATTGGTTTTCGATTGCATTTGAAAAAGGAAATTAATCATTAATTTGTACCATCAAAGTCGAACAAAAGCGTGATTTGACTGTTCGAAAGATCGATTCTATCGACGGAAGAGGAAAAAAGAAAAGTTAGATAGTCGTTAGGGGCTTAATGAAGCGGGAACTCAACTTGACCCCTTTGATAAATCAGGTATACGCGCGCGGTGCTCTCAATTAGTCGAGGTGAAAAATGGAGCTTCGAGAATTCGTCATCGTCCGTGGCGCCCATGCTTATTACCATACTCCCGGCTACATAATTTAATTTAGAAACCGCCCCATCCATGCCATGAATATTCACCTAAGCTCCTTCTCGCGCATCTTCGAGGAATTCCCCCCTCCTTTCGAAGGAAGCTTTGCAAATTTCTCAAAAATTCCTTGAATTCCCCGAATGGAATAGGGAAACCAAAAAAAAAAAAAAAATTGGCTCGTCAATCCGTTCTACATCATCGCCCTACTTTTTTCGGTGGGTCACCCTTTTTTACGGACTTTGGCCTATACATTTCGGGGTGAGTGTACACTTTCTTAATTGGCACCGGCTAATTGAGCACGAGACACTCGGCTTGCTTTTTTAAAAGGACGAAAAGCAACGAAGCGAGGTTGACGTGTATTGACGGGCGATCGGGAGCCGAAAACTAAAAGAAGAAGACGCGCTCTTTTTGACTAATGGGATTTTAAAAGTGTGGCTCAACCCGAGGACAAACGTTCCGCCACTGCAGGTCATTAAAAAGCAATCTTTGGAAATAGTGTCGCATTCGGATGCACTTTTTTTTCTCTTTACCTTCGAACAAAACGACATGCAACGATACGATCGGTAATAAAATCGATATTAAAATTTGTTTTCCTTCGCACTGTATACGCGTGGTTTTTTTTTTCGTTTGGATGAAAAATAAAATCCCGCGAGTAAAACATGGATTTTATTCCCAAACGGAATGTAAAGCATTTGCCAAATTTCGTTTCATCTGCGCGTGAGTACACACGGAGTTTGCGTAAAAAGCTCTGATAAATCCGACAGGATATCTGGACCGGCGCCAGTTGCGTGCGCGCAACTTTATTTCAATTTTCGAAACCTCCCTCCGGGCGCATCCGAAAAATATGAAAACTCACGCTGCGTCTTGCCCCTCTGTCCCGTATTTATCGAGCAAACAAAATATAAGCGCGGATAAACAGACCACCCTCTCCCTCACCGCGTGATTATTAAAAAACTTGCTTCTGAGGGAGGTCCAAATTTATTCCCGGTGTTTATTTTCCGCCGTTGGAAGAAAGGAAGCGAAAGTAGCAGCGTAAATTTAATTTTATCGGGCTTTTTGCGCCATCCCTACGAGGCACTTTTTAAAGATATTGTGAAGAAAAAGAGAGAGGACAAACTTTGTCTGTGAAGCTTAAGCTCGAGAGTATAATATGTGCCCTATGACATAAACTGCAAAATCGAGTGTAATTTTTGTTTTCGTCAAAGTAGACGTTGCGAGCTTTGCAGTGGTATTAGAGTCAAAACCACCTTTGCTAATTCACCGATGAAATTTAGCGAGTGGAACGCAGGTCCTAATCCTTGGGAGAATTAAGCTTGAATATTTTATTTTCTCCGAAAATGTTGGGTATATCGTTGCCTCCGTCCCGGGTGTGTTTTTTTTTCCCTCAACAATTTTTTAGTCGGCTTACAAATGATGCGATAATAGGGCGAATGTAATTTCATAGCCACTCAATTTCAAATTGGATTCCATTTATTTCCTCTGAGAGTCGTTGTATTTATAAACGCAAGGAAAAAATGAAAAACCTTTAGCGGTAAGCTGAAATTGCTTTCATACATACTTTAGTTTTTTATTCTCACAGGTCTAAAAAATCAACTTGTACCTCTAAATTAGAAAAAAAAAAACATTCAATAAATAATATCTCAACAATAACGATTTCAAAGTATCATCTTCTATTAACAAATCGTCGAATGAATCGTATCCACGGCGTTTGTTGGCTTTAAGTAGTACAGGTCAGGCTATGGTCAGACACGCCTATTTAATTAATTTTCCACGTAAGGAATTGGAGGAGGGCTCTCAGGGAGAGCAGCCAATTGGTTCATAGGGGGACAGGTTATGGGTTATGGTTTTATTATGGGCTGTAAAGAAAAGATCAATTTCTTAACTTTATTTGCCAGAATTGGCCTCGTTAGTGCTCCTATAACATTGAATAGACTTTGAGTATCGTGCGTTTTGTCTCTCTTTTTTTTTTTCTTTTATTGCCATTAAAATTATACAATCGAAAGGTAAGCTGGTCGAAGAATCGATATCGCAGACGCAATTTGCTTATAGAGACTCGAACGCAAGACATTTAATTTCCCAGCTGAGCTCCTTTCGGGATAATTAAATTTAAATGAGCACCGAGAGACGGCGAACGTTACTTTTTAGTAATTACACGGGACATCGGTGGTTTATGGCAGAGGGAATTTTTTTTCCTTCTACAATAATACTCGAGCACACACACATACACTTATTTTGGAGAAAACTCGGGCAGCGTGAAATGACTGCGCGTTTGTGAAATATCGTCGAGTCGAAAACGAAATTACGAGAAGGAGGGAGAACTTTTGGTGCCCGATATACGAACTTTCGCTAATTTCTCTGGCAAAATTTAATAAGAGAAAGGAGCGAGGAAATATTTTATTCCTCGAACGAGGGCGTGGGTAATCAAATCTCTATAACGAGAAAAACGGGATTCGTTGCTTTTGGTGGATTTCGCGGAGCTTTCATCCCGGATGTTGTGCACCGAAGTAAAAATTTTCTTCTTAATCATCAGACGTTACCATAAAAACAATCTCCAAAGAGTGGATGGTATACGTTTTCTTAGAGTGACTTCATAACAAGGAAAAAAATATCCATAAATAGTGGAAGGTGACAAAAAATAGACACAAGTTGAGATATACAGGAGACAGGGCGGCCTTTTGGTCGATAATAATTTTTAATAAAAATTGGACACGTCGAGATTGACAGTGAAGTTTTGAAGAGCCGCGTATAAATGGTGAGTCTCATAGAGAGATTTTTCGAAGAAAGAAAAAAATAAATAAATTCAGAAGGTAAAAAGTTACGTCCCAAGTGATTAAAGTACAAACTTTCGAAGATGTCCAACTGCGTTGGTATCGAAGAGGAACAACATTTCTGATCTTTTGTTTCTCTCGAGATTGAGGGAAAGGGTGTGCCTTTGTGGAAAAAGTTTCCGGAAAGAAGAAAAAGGGAAGTAAATTTTATATAAAAAAAAAAAAGAGGACACTATAGTTCGCTTATCAGAGAACTCACAAGCTTTAGATACAATTGGAGGAAACCAAGTTTCAGGGAAAGAGGATACGGAGGGGCAAGCTCGGGTTTGCATTTGAATGTGAACCTTTGGTCACTTGACGCTGACCAACTCAAATTCTCGACTGTCAAGTTGGTGCTTACGTACCAAGTGTTATTTTATATTCCAAAAAAAGGATGCTGTTTGAAAAAATCCTCTCAACCGTGAAAAAACTCGAGTGCAGTGACAAAACAAATTCCAAAAGCTACAAACTCCGGCCCTTTTTTCTGAATATTCCACTCAAAAGCAACTTTGTATCGATTTAAAATCCACGCCATAGAGAATATGTATCGATGCACGAGAAAACTCGGAAAAATGCGACCAATAATCTGCGTAATAATGCTGCAAACGTCGAGCGAGAATAGTTTCCAAAGGCCCTTTCAAACGACGTCGAACGGCAAACAAGAGCGCGTAGTCGACTGTGACGGGTATTTTCGCCACTCTTTGACTGGATAGTCAATAAAAGCCGACGCAACGCAACTACGGACAAGTGGATTTTAGGGGAAAAAAGGATCACGTCTTTTGCGACGAGTCGACAAAACGGAACCGGAAGTCGGTCCCTCCGCACGTGCCCGCAAAACACCGCCGATCGTCACTTTGTGCCAACAAAAGATCCCCAAACCCGGAAGAAGAAGAAAACTTTCTAATCCTGTTGCCACTCGCCTAATCCCCTCATCCTTCCCCCCAAAAAGTCAGGGGAGTGGGGTGCAGTGCTACAAGACTACGAACAACCACTCCCTCCATCATCATTGTCGCGAGGGTATGTTCATGAAGCGTCGACGAAAAGCCGGACAAATTTAACACAATGTACCCGTGTATATGACGAGATGCGGGAAAAATAGAGGTAAATAAGCAAAGGCCAGGCGCATGTGTGCGCGCGCGCGACGCTTTCTCTTGCGTCGCCACACAATCGCGCGCGTACGTGCAGAAGAGGGTACCTACGCGAAAGATGCGCGCGTTCGCCAGACGCGGGGCAAGTGTCCGCGGCGATACATCGGCTCTGTCCGTTTGGAGCCGAGGGGGAGCTCAGTAACGTGCGCGCCTCTTCCGTCTGTTTTTCGCGCGCGCATCAGCATGGATTTTGCTCTTTTGTGATTTTTAATATCGCTGCAGTTGTTGTCCGTTCATCGTGACACGTGGGGAGTACAGGAGGGTGACAGTGTGGTGATTTTGGTGCAACGCAAAGGTTTTATGCTTGTTTCTTGGATTTTTCTTTTTTTTCTCGAGAAGTCACGAGTTTGCAAAAACGAATCCATCTGTGGTGAAAAAAGAGTGTGGATTCTAGGGATTTACAGTGGGTCGTAAAGTTCCGAAAAACGCCGTTTGAGGGCGAAAAAACAACCTCTGTAAATGATGCAAATTAAAGACGCGATCGCACGAAACGCGCGAATCGTCCTGTCTGCAAATGCATGGCAAAAGGCAAATGATGCGTTTTAATCAAATTTTCAACTTTTTCACGGCTGATTTCAAACTTGCGGGGGGGGGGGGGGGGGGGGGGGCGAGCGGTAATTTGACTGCATAAATATTTAACGAGCGCCGACCACCGATGTGAACGTTTTGACGTTGATTTCGCCTTTTTTCGGGTAGTGAGCTTTTTCAACCAATTTTCTCGTGATTTTTGTTGTTAGTCCGCCGGACGCTTTGGGAATTTGGTTTCGCGTTCCACGTTTGAATATTGTATTTTCCAGGCCAGCGTCGACGCGCTCGCTTATGAAGCAAAAAAAGTGTCACCGTAAAAATTGTCGTATCAAAATACGTCCGGGAAAAAAAATAGTCCATTTTCTATCAGAGGTGGGTCCGTTATTCGCAAAGCGAAAAAAAATCACAGCGCCGAAACTCGTTTGGCCGTTAGTGTATAATCGAATGACTTGGACGGGATTTCGCTTTAAAACTAATCTCCGGCTGATGGTTTGGGGGAAACCGATTAATTGATGTTTATTTTCGCAGTATTCCATGGTGGTTCAAAAGAGAAAAATTTATAAAATGTGTGCGCACGCAACGTGAAAAATTTGGGAAAACATTGTGCTGTGAGCTGCAGAGGAGCTTAAAAAATAATGAGCAACGACGCACGTCGGGGTGGAGTTTCGGAACGGCGACGGATCGTGAACTGGATCACTGGGGTGCGACTGTAAGTTTATGGAAATCTCGGCCGGTCGTTTGAATTCATTTTTAAAAATCATGGCACCTGCCACGCGTTTAGTTTTTAAAAGTCCATTAAACCTCGTCGTTAGGTTTATTTGTAAACCAAAGGTAAATCATAAATTATGCTGCGCGTTAAGAAAAAAGACGATAAAAACTGTTTGTAATGTGCCGAGTGATTACGTGTTTACGGAAAACCTACCGGCAGTGGTTGTAAAATCGCTAAAAGTGACTGGATTTTAAGCCCCAGAGAGCGGCGATAAAAATGCTAATTCTGAAACTTTTTAAAAAAAAAAAAAAAAAAAAAAAAAAAAAAAAAAAAAAAAAGAGGGTACGAGAAAAAGTTGTTGCAGCGTGTAACCGCAATAAAAATCTCCCCTTGTGTATTTTTTTTTCGCCTACACAGAGATAAAATTTAAATAAAGTCAAACATACATCGTAAAGCGCAACGCTGTAAAAACCAAAGTACGTAATGACAAAACGAAAAATCAATTCCTCACGTGCATCGACGATAAATTTTGCCAAACTTCAACTGTTCAATAGCCGTTAAAATTTATTTTACAATATACAAAAAAAAAAAAAAAAAATAGAGTATTCAAACGAGCTTCCATAAATAACCCCATCGATGAAAGCTTTATGAAAAAAAGGTCAGTCCTTTCGTTCTGACAATAATAGATATGCTGATTCGGGTACCCTGGCGCTCATGTAAATATTTACATTTATGGTTGTATATAAAACGAAAAGATACTTCCATTCAATAACCTACGTCGCAATCCGGTTCTTTAAATTTCCACGCTTAGGAATATTTTTTTTTCCCCCTTGTATTTCCAACGCCCACAATAAACTCGCGTATAACGAGCCAACTTTTTCCATTCGACAACTCCCAAACGTCCATGGCAATGTATAAAAAAAAACTCTGTGATTTTTAGGCATATTATAGACGTAAAGTTGGGAGGGTACTCTTATTTTTCCCGAAAAACGTCCAAACCCGATGGGAGCAGCGAGAAAAGGACAAAGTTGAAATGCTCCCTGACAGCCAGTAGAAACAGCCCGTATACGGACAGACGGGCTCTAACGGGGTCCACGCGTCCGTTAGCTGCCCATTTTCTGTTTCACTGCTCAGCTTTCACGTGAAATACATTTGATGTGTCAATAATTTTTACACTTGTTGTCTATCTCATTTATTTATCGAAATATTGATAAATGAACGGTTTCTCATTGTAATAAAATCATAACATTGAAAAACGGTCATCTATTAACTGACGTAACGGCACTTTTATCACATCGAAAGTAGACAATAAATAAACGTAAATTTGCAGTAATGTTTAAAATTTCTGGGTAAAAAAGCATATAGTAACATTTTTTTTTTTTTTTACTTTCACCAACCGTGTGGCTTACAATGAAAATTGAATAGAATTATCGAAAACAACATTAATTAGTTTCAAATAACTAGTTTCCCTAAGCGAGTGTCGAAATCAATACGTACACGGTCCGAGAACAATTGAATTAATCTCCGACGTGGTTGTAGATAAATGAATTATCCCACGCGAGGCGCGTACGCCGAAAATAGACGCATCAGCTAAATTTAAATTCCCCAGCGAGCCGCCACGTGCGTGATGAAGCAAATCAGAGGTACGACGTACATAGGCGTGGAAACCAAAAAAAAACCACACACAGCCCACGGAGCACCCCTTATACCTTTCAAGTGCGCTACGGAGTGTAAATTTTAATCGCGACAGCTGAAAATCAAAGGAGTAAATAACGCAAGCGTGGCGCTAGCCAAGGGCTCCCGAGAGAAGGAGGAAGTTATAGGAGAACAGGTGTCTGTATCGTGGGGGTACAGAAAGGAAAAAAAGGGGGGAGGAAGAGTAATGTCGCTCGGTCGTGTCGTTTTCTCTCCGCTGTGCCTCTGACCGTACACACGTATACACACGTGTACACGCCGATACTATTCCGGATGAGGTCGATATCCAATCAGATAACGCATTCTCAAAGCTAGCTTCCTCTCGTTCCTGGATGCCCCATCTAGACGTCGGTATATACACAGATCGGAAGCAGAGCCTCGAGGCTCCGTCTCTTTCTCTCATTTTCCTCGAGTAGCCCATTCTGCTCCCGCTATCGCGTGTAGGTGCGAGCCTACTGGGCTCAAATTACTTTTCTCACGTGCAAAGGGGCATGAAGACCTTTTTTTTCTTTTCGACAAAGCAAGAATACGTCACCTGATACATCCTTGGTATCCTTTTCGCGCTGGATTTTCGGAAATTCCTTCTTCAACTTTTATTGTTTTTTTGTTTTTTTTTTTCATCATTTCCTTTCTTTGCGCTTCTGGTATCGAGAAGCGTGGGATCGATGGATTGCCCTAGTGTGTCTCACTGTCGCGGTTTCATCTTCTATACGTGATTCTCAACGTCAGTCATTCGTTACAACTCTCGATGGGAGTTTACAAATAGAAATGGTACTAGAGTCAGCGACCACGTGACCTCCGTTAAACCGAGAAAAGGACGGGCGCCCGAGAGGCGCCGGTGCGTGTGCACGTACGGCCAAAAGTGCAAGACCAAAAAAAAAAAAAAAAAAAAAAAAAAAAGAAGAGAAAACACGGATCTCCGCGACTGATTTCCGGTCTCGCGAGGCCGAGTTCTGCAAGCTTTAGCATTAAACAAGAAGCTCCTCCCGCGTCTTCGATCCTTGGGTGTAAAAACCGGAGAGAAATCCTTGGCACTCTGCCTCGATCCGTAGCTGCTTTCTCCCAGGAAAGATCCAAGGGGGGATTAAATTATTTATTCAAGCTCGAGGAGACACTTTTCGACGTTTCACGGATCATCGGGTGACGTGTCTTGTACGGCCCAAGGTTGGAGTGCCCATTTGCGCGTCTAGCGCCTTAATTACCCAACTTTGGAGAAAAATCTCGCGTAGCGAGAGTAAGCGTCGCAGCTTCTTGGTCAATAAGTCCTCCGCCGGCAAACTGTTTTCGCAAGGGAGGAGGGGAAAAAATTTTTAATTAAAGTGCTCGCTGCAGAGCTTGCGTGTATATATATACACTCGTACGCTTTCCGCGGCGCGTTATCGGAGATGTGGTTTCGAGGGAGTGTGAGTGTGTACGTGCGCCCCCGCAAACTTAATTAAACCGAAAAGTGTACGGATATCGGGAGGGAAATCAGCGACGAGGCTGCGCATACAGATGGCGATTGGTAAAACAAGGGGGGGGGGAGAAGAAAAAAAAAGAATTGCCCAACGAAGCGACGGTGCACCCTCGACTCCTGGCAGCCAATCACGCAGGCCCGAACTTTCAAGGATCCCCCGATTTCCCGCTTCTCTTGGCAGAGAAAGTAGCCGCACAAGGTGTATTTGTTGTTGTTGTTGTTGGCCGCTTCTTCCCCCCCCCCTCTCTCTTTTATTTCGCTCGGATACTTACGAGTCTCTTGGCATCTCTCGGCCACCGCTCTGTTTTTCGGCAACTTCTCCGCCGAGCAAGCATAACAGCGTCTCGCGAGATTTTCACTCTATAGTACCGAATAACTTGGCCATTCGCCCCTCCTTGTGTACACAACGTGCCCTCGAAACGTCGATAAACAACGATAGGAGAATGGGAAGCTAAGAGAGAGGGATTCACGACATGAATGCGCGCGTTGGGTGTCCTATTGCTCGGGCGTGTATATACGCTCGGTGGTCGTGCGTCTACAAGGGGTGGCGCGGATGCATCCGGCAAAGATTTGTTATCAAGGGGCTAGCCTCCCTTTGTGCAGCTTCGGGTGTCATCGGCTATGTAGTTTGCAACCCCCAGTGCGCGTGTTGACTTGAAATTGCACGCTCCCTCCTTTTCGGTCGAGTGCGAATTGGCTACGTGTAGGTCGATTGGACGACTGAACGATTTTACCCGGCGCGAGTTTAGTGGTGCGCTTTATGATGCCCCTTTTGTGTTTTAACGGGGGCTGTTGTTGCGATGGGTTGTTCGTTTGGTGCTCGAGTGCTGTGATTTTTCTACGGAGGACGAGTCTGGTTGGGGAGATGAAGGAACGGGTCGCTGAATCCGTGTGTCTTTGATCATTGGATCGGAGGATCGTAAAGAAAACATGTACCTACGTAACATTTGTCCCGTGTGTTTGCCAATCAGTCCTCTTTCTCGCGAATTGCAAATAAACAGTGTGCGTCCAAGGGAACGTTTAAAGCGACGCGTCGCCAGGATGTGATGCACGTGAATGCACGAAAAATTCCCCGAGTCTCCGGGAGGCGGAAATTCCAGTTGACAACTTGGCCGCGCTTGAATTTACACGCCAGTCGCCGGGGAGGAAAATCAGTCCGCTCGACTCGTCTCTCGCGGGATGAAAGCCGAGCGCGAAAATGGAAATATTTCGCCATCCCTCTCTCTCTTGGTGGTGGGTATTGTTTTCTTCCTGCTGGTGCTTTTTAAGCTCCGGAGCTCGTAGGACGACAGGATTTTTATTCATTAACGTCGGGGTGACACGGCAACGAACAGACGTACGCAATTACATTAGTATACCTTTCATCATCATCATTTAGCTGACCAAATTATTTGTGTTGTGTTGCGCCAAAGTTGTGAATATTAAAACCAATTTCGAGAACACTCGCGAGAACAGCCGCGTAATTACCTTTAATTTAATCAAATGAAAAAAAAAAAACGTACTCACAATGTCCCTTTTCCTTGTCGACAAATTATGAGGCAAAGTGTACCTACACGTGTGTTTTAAATTCGCGTTAATTTACACGTGTGATTACGAATAAATTACAAACCCGAAAAATACCTCCCTCTTTCCATCCCGCAGTCATGTTTTTTTGGGGGGGGGGGTATTAAACGAGATTAACGCCCGTGCGAGGGACAATATTCGTCCGAGCAGCCGTGGCGTACACATGTAGGTGCACCGATAAGCTTTTTACATACCGATAGTAATAATAATAATAATGATGACACTCGCACTCGACAGGTCCACCAACGAAACGTTAAAAGTGGGATTCAATTTTTTTTTGCTCCCCCGCGCCCATAACCGTATAGCCGTCGAATAACGCGCTTATGCAAATCGAGACGCACACACACCCGATTATTTAACGCTCGGCGCGCTACATGCATAATTTCGCACGGTTAATCATCGGAATGCGCGTTACCCCGTAATTTGCCTCCCATCCCCTTCGGTGATTTACACGCTTGACCGATACGGCCGTGATTCTCCGTTACGCAACGCCACACGGCCGATCGGGATGGGGAAAACACCCCGTTTTCGTACTCGAAGCGCAGCTCTCAGAGATTCAAATCTCCCGTATGAAAAGCCAAGAAGAACGAAAGACGCGAGTGGATTGAGCGTGCACCTACTCTTTGGGGGATGAAAGGGGGTGGGGGAAAAATTCTTCGCTGCATCTCCTTTTAATCCGATGGATGGAGCCGAGAGAAAGAGAGCTGAGTATTTTTAGAAAAGTACTCGAGCGCCTGCGTAAACAAGAGGATCAGACCGAGGGTATGTGTCTCTCTTACGGTAGGGGGTGGTTTGTCGCCCGGATCTCTGCGGTGTAGCCATGCTTTTAATTCTCCGGAAAAATCTCGCAATCCGCGCCATCGTTTCATTAGCGGCAACTGTTATTGCTCGACGACCCCTTTTTCCTATTTCAAAGACCGCTGTAATAAGGACACCCCATCGCCGTTACTTGTTTGTTCAGGAGCAAAGAGGACGGAATTCTTTATCAGCGTTATCACTTTGGCACTAATTCACACCTCGATCGACCCATGCACACACACAGATCGACCCTCGGCAACCCAGAGGCGTGTTCCGTCGACTCTGATTTTCGCCTCGCGCGCGTCAGCAGCCATAAATCTTTGACTTTTCAGCGTCAACCTGGGCCGGGGGGGGGGGGTGAGAAAAAAAAGCTGATAGCAGTCAAACGACCGATGGTCGGCTGGCCATCACTTGCGAAAAAAAAAACCCCTCTCTCGGCGCGTCGCTCACACAAACGAGCGGGGGATTATGAAACATCATTTCGCGTTTCGAGGCGCGTCGAATTCTCGAAAAAGAAAAGTGGAGCAACGGCCGGGGCTTGTCCGAGGCGCGGAACTACCGCTGCAACGTACCCCTTTAAACGGATTACGGACATGTGCATCATAAACGCTAACGAGATAACGAAACTGCGCGCCAGCGCTGTACTCTTTTCCGATGGACGCTAACATTTTGTAACTTCGCGCGCCGAGCCGGGAGGGCAAATCAACTGCACGAACGGTTGTTTAATTAAATGTTTTTCTTTTTTTTGTTGCTCTCTCTGTTTGGGGGTCCTCAAGTGTCTTTTTCAGGCACGAGCAACAAACAAACAGCGCGTGTCACACACCAGAATTGCCCTCTTTGGGATGTACCTTCACGTGTTGTTCGTTATTTCCCGTGACTGGTCATCATCCCGTAGCAAACACTCGTTGGGTTGAATATTAATCCTCCCGAAGCTATTGCTCTTTGTATACACACATATTGTACCCATGTGAAAGCTGTCCAAGCCATATGGATAAGTTTTTGTGAAATGTCTGACCAAAATTGGCTATTACTACTGCGTTAGTTGTCGATCGGTATACCCGGGAAATCGTTAGATCGGAGAGTCGCAATCTCAACTGTCAAACTACGCCCAAAGACACAAGCTGTGCTCGCTTAATACCTCGTAGTTATAAACCCGTAGAAACTTTGAGCTCATCGAGCCCCCTCGCTCGGGTCCGTGCATTGTAAATTTACAATCGCCCACCGGCTTCTCCGAGCAATGGTAATTGTACTTATCGCCACTGTTCTCGGGATACAAAACAGAATGAATTTTAAGGGGGATGGAGCTCATTGCCGGCTTCCCCCCCCCCCTCACCCTCCTGTTTCAAGTTTAGCGATAACGACCCCGGCAGCAGGTGGATGGGGTAATGAGATGAGTCATTTAAATTTCGCGCCAGCGAGCTAGCGCCCGGACCACTTGTTCAATGTCGAAACTTTTCACTCTCCGTGAGCTCGCGTGTGTCTGTGTGAGAGCTTCGTTGAGTTACGCAAGCGACACTTGGGAGGATGGTGGGGGGCGAGGTTTATACTTGGGCCCCAGAGTAAATTACGGGGTTTCATAACGCGCGAAATTTAATCGTTTTTTTCCGATCAGTTTGCTCGGCATTTTCAGCCGATGGTTGTTTAATTAATTAACAGTCGCGCCAAGCGGATAATTTCTAGAACTTAATAATAATTAATAAAACTAAAAACTAAACTATAAAGTATAATAAAATAAAGGATGAAGGAAAATGTAAAAAAAAAAAAATAGTATATTTTTAATACGGAAGGGAAAAAAAAGCATTGCGTTTAAAGAATTAAGCTTTGGGTACTCATTGGTCATTTGATTTGGTGCGAAAAGCTGCGTCACCTGCCAGCAGCCTAGTACGAAGCCAAGGTCGGCCGTAACGAAGCATCACCATCGCTCCAACGTGTACTAGCCTCGGGGCTGTATTTTTGGAAAAAAGGAGCCCAGGGGGGTCGCCCGATCGCCAAAACGTACGCCCGAAGGAACTCGTTCGCGACGACGGCGTCGTTGGCGCGGGAGCAGCCGTCACTGCAGCAGCGCCACCCGAGCCGGGCCACCCTGAGGATGACGCGCAGCGAGTTGGACGGCAACGAGGGCGAGGACCGGCTGCGTCGGCTATCGATCTCGGTGGTGCGCACTTTGTGGGGCGACACCCACGAGAGCAGGTGCACCAACAAGGCCTGCACCCTGTGCCTCACGGCCGGGGAGGACGGCCAGCTCCAGCGGGCCCACCTGCTACGCTCGAGGGCCCCGAGCTATCCGACCGCGCGCGGCCCGCCCGACTACACCTGAGACGAGCTTTATCTCGCCTCCTCCTCCTCCTCCTCCTCGAGAGACTATGCACGCAAGGTATAACAATACTTTCTTTCCTTACCGTACCACGTCTGTGTGTGTACATAATATATATATATATGTATAATATTATACCCGACGTACACACTCTTCTTCTTTGTTTACTTACGCCAAATACACCTTTTGTGTCTCATCTCTATGTCCTCCTTTTTTTTTTTTTTTTTTTTTTTTAGTATAGACCTTGGGGTGCTTCAACAATTGTCAATTCATTACGTTAGTCACTCATCGCTTGGTGATGATGCAAAAGTGTTTGTTTGACCAATAGTCCATAAATAATGTAGATTTTAGTCGTTGTTATTCGTCTTCGTTGTTGATTAGAGATGTTGCATAGGATAAAAGTATTGTTATCCTGTTACCCATTGTTGTAGCTTATTCACAAAAACTGTTCCACTGGAGAAAATTTAGAGAGAGGCTTACACTATTTACAATGGGTGTATGCACGAATTATGTTAATGGAAAGTGAATACAAAAGCTCGAGGTTGCAAGTAATGGGTGGTGAAAAAAAAACTGTTCTGGCTCGTTAGCTGTGTTCGCTACAATACCTCTCTACGTACCAGTAACGAGAACATTGCGATGAAACATTATAATAGCAATTGTTAACATCAATCCTTGAACCGATGCAGATTCCACTTCGATGCCCCATTAATTTTGTCCCATAACGATAAATAATCGCAATGTAGCCCGCAAATTGACTGAAATTGCACGGAAAAAAAAAAATATTCATCGACTGACATGCAATAATACCGTTCACCGAGTAGTCCAACAGTAGTTCCGCAAACATCACTGTTCCATCGTCTGAGTTTAAAAAATCATCGTTACCGTTCCGCTGCAACTCCCATGAGCGAAGAAAAGAAAAAAAAAAAACGTTTTTCCACCATCACCCGTGCAAACACGCGTCAATCTGCGTCCATCCCGTTTTCACACCCCCGACAACAAAAACAACTCAACTTTTACCACTGACACAATCTTTTCCCCGTTTAATTAAAACTTTCCAAACGAGGCCGCGCTACTTTCCCGTAACCTTGACGACCCCCCTTTTTTCCCTGCCCCTTTCAGTTCCTCCCGAGCAATTACCTGCAATGTCAGGGAATAAATGATGCATGGGCTGCATCCTTGACGCCGCCGACGAACGAACGAGCTCCCCATAAGTCACCCCGGCGACATATACTTTTCGGAGCATCGGTCACGTCTCGATCAAACTCGAGCTCAATAACCCCTTTGCGGAGGAAATTACGTCCTCAAAGTTGTTCCAACTCGTTACACTCGCGAAAACACCTTCTTTACCGGAGTCCCATATACTCCTGAGGGACGAGTTTTACTTGCCAACTTCCACAAGCCAGGGTTGATTTTCTCGACTCCCTTCGCGCACCCACTATGCCCCGAAAAAGAAAGACCGCGACATACATTCCGCGATGGAAAAAGCAGCAGGTACCCCCCCTCCCCCCCATCAATTTACCGTCTTCCAAATTGAATTTCACGCGAGCAGATGTAATTTTCCCTCGCCCTCTTTGATAACGCACAAGTCCTTTTTTTTCCCGTAAAATAATGAAAACACGGTAACTCTCTTGCCCTTTGAGGAAGCGCTCGCCTCCGAGCTCGTTTGCGATGATCGTGAAATTAATCGTCGCGTCGTTAGGGGTTGAAAGGATGGCCGGGATTTTTCATTAAACCGTGCGCTCCTTGATTTTCGTGATTTGACGTTGAGTTGACTATCAACGTAGCCCGATAAATATGCGCCGGAGCCAGGTGGCGACTCTCCTTTCGTCAAGACTCTCTTGGACCCCGAAACAAACATCCTTGGCCATTTTATCAAACGACTTCCCGATGGGGTTGTCTATCAAATAAATCAGGTTCCGGGGAGGTTTAGGACCAAGTGGTTGAGAATTAAAATTCTAATTGTAGATACGCTGCAGGGCTGAATTCTCGGCAAGGGAGAGGAGCGGAGCAGGTGTTTTCCCTAGATGGAAGGTAGCGAGGGTGTGAATTGCGTCCTTTTAGTGGTTTCCGGTATCCATACACACGTTAGGTTGCTGTATGGGTAGTGGGAAAACTTGAATGTACATGGATTGCCAGTGGGGTCGTGTTGAAGGGGAGTACATGGAGTTTTGAGAAAATTTGTGTGCGTAACTAAATGCTGAGATGATAATTAAATGGAAAAGTAAAAAGTTGCTTTTTATCAATGATTTTGTTGTCATACTATTTGTATACAAAGTGCTTTTATCGCGGTTGATTAGCAGAAACAGTAAATCAGCACTTGAGACATGTGAACCGGGAACGTGAAAAAATTAATAATGTCAAAGGCAGATTTTTATAAGAAAAACTTTCACAGCCTACGTTGTTCGTATGATGAAAATATTAAAAGATTTTAAAGAATCAAGCATTAACAAGTCAATTTTAATGATAAAATCATAAAATTGTTACAAATTAAACAATAAGCTTACTTTTACACATACCTTATGCTTCACGTTAACTTAGACAATAAAGATGATCAAATCTTGACAGAGAATAAATAAATCTACCATGCACGTACTTCACCTGCTTCACTTTTAGACTGATGAAAATCCCCCTCTCTCCGTAGTTACGAATTCGCTCACAGGTGGCGCGAGCGTTATGTGGTAAATCTTTTGATTCTTTGTCATCTTTGAAACTTTGAAAGACCTTCAAATACAATAAAAATGTTTTGTAACTTAAAAAAACTGAGTATTGTGTGGCATCGGTAGAATAACTTTTTTTTCAAACCAATTGCCGATAGCGATTTTATTGCTGGATAAAGTGAAAAAAATATGCTTTTTCGATTAAAATAAAATATAATAAAACATCTTTGTTCCTAAATACCACAAAAAAGCAATGTTAGTTGCGAAATTGTGGAATCTCCACATGAGAACACATAATTATTTTTTGTTTTTTAATTTTCTGAGTTTGTGCATAAATTATTTTACGGTATGGGTCCTACGGTGTGGAGGTTACACAATTTCGTAATTTATTTTTATCTTTTTTTTTTCGCAATTAGAATTAAAGAAGATTTTCTTACATTTAACTTTAATAAAAAAAGGGGATTTTTTTACATTTCATCCAACAATAAAATCGCTTTTGGTAACGAGCTCGGAAATCGCTTTGATTTACAAATAATTTACTCATATGAGTACTGTTGATGCGACTGCCGATGTTTCGGCGCTGATTTGAGCGCCAATCCATCGTGGCCAGCAGAGGAACTATGCACACGTTTTCTATTGGCTAGTCTCCCACTCATCTCCCCTCAGCTCTCCCCGCGAGCCGAGCCGACAAGCCGCCAACCAATAGAAAACGTGTGCATAGTTCCTCTGCTGGCCACGATGGATTGGCGCTCAAATCAGCGCCGAAACATCGGCACACTTTACAATTTTAACATACTAACATATGGCAATATCCCTACTTATCTCTGGTGACAGTCGCCAGTGTCGCCACAGACCCGCTTCACACTTTGGTTGATGCTTCGATGCAGTCGTCGTGTGCAGTTTTCTTTGTCTGTAACTTATTGTTTTGGCTCAAAAAAAGTAAATAAGTACGCAAAAGAAGCAATTCTTATAAGTTTGTTGTTATTAACGCTCATTTGACGGTTGCAGTTAATTGCCGAAAGTGAAATAACCGTATTTGTGTTTGTGTATTATACGGGAACGAGACCAGCGGTTTATAAGGAATTACAGTTCTTTTTTCTTTTGTAACGGTTACAACGCTGCAGCTGTATATCAGTTCACTATGTAAGAATATTGCTTACACCTATATAAACCCGTATTTCAGTTGACCGTTAATTATTTACGGTATTTAAATTTTTAATTGTATACGTTCTAGGTCACTACATCAGTATTGGGCGAATTTACATTATTTACACACCAAATTTCAGCTTGATTTATCATCAACAAATACGAAAAGCTCGCAAAGTAAAATTGTGAATAGCACACATTGTAAAATATTTGTTGATACTAGTGGCCACCGTAATACCTATTACAATGAACAATTCGACATTACTATTGCATTTAATGAGTTGTGCAAATGGACTCAAGACTTAGAATTACCAATGATACTCTTCTTCCCCGACGAATCTATATTTTGTTGTTTAACCGGAGACAGACAAGTATTCAAAGGCTCATTCATTATGATTAAGCGCAAGATTTACTCTGTTACATTGTATTACAAATATCGAAGTTCTTTAGCTACGAGCATGAAAAAAGTATGGAAAGAAAAAAAGTTTAGTGATTTGACATTAGTGGTTGAAAATAATCAGTACAACGTGCATAAGGCTATACTCGCTGCTAGTAGTGATGTCTTCGAAAAAATAATTGAAGCAGACATGCTGGAAGGAAAAACAAATGTAATAAATCTTGACGGTTACACTGCTTGTGTCGTCGAAGAATTAATATATTTTATGTATACTAGTAGATGTGATGTCGAAAAAGAACCAATTGAATTATTCAAATTGGCTCACTATCTAAATATAGATGAATTACAAAAATTGTGTGAACGTTATCTGGTATCAAATATAAAAAAAGAAAATATGATGGAAATTCTTAAACTTCTTAACGTAAGTCAATATGACCTTCGAGATTTGAGAAGAGCTGTTGTAATGTTTATGCGAAGCAACAATGAAATTTTGAAAGTTGATGAAAATCAAAAATTTGTCTTGGAAAATCCAAATTTAATAATGATGCTGTTTGAAACTTCATTATTCATGAGTCAATAGAGCGTATTCACAAAATGTATTTTGTATGATTTACATGTAAGCTCCATTAAATTTAATTTCTTACACAATAAATAGATTTGTATTTTATTTATTTCAAACTATTACCTAGCAAAGCATATTTTCGTACTCAGTTAAAGGAAACTTGGTATTTACTTATTACTTTTTTTTTTACTTTATCAATTTTTAATCGAAACAAGGCACAAGACAAAAAAAATACAGGCTTTGGTACGATAATAACGTTGGGCTAGAATATAATATCATGACATAAAAATTAATATACCAGCAGTAAATACAATAGCAGGTGATTGTCGTCAGAAATATAAACACTCATGCAGAGCCTGCCTCTGCTGCCTCAGCATATACATATATATACACTGACAAAGAACAAAGAGCCAAGCGGCCCAAGGCCCAACCAAAAAAGCGTATACGCTGTAGCTCTATTTCTATATTGGTCGTTGGGTCTCGCATCAGTACTCCCGTATACTCCGTGTTGTTTCTATATGAAATATAAACACTGACACGTGAACTGATAAATATACTTCCATTCGTTCGTTTTTTTCTGACGTAGCGTTTTTGTTTATTTCGAGGTATAAGATACGCGAACAATCTAAACTTAAACGTTTTATCTACATATTGTAAGCGTAGAGATTGGTGATTTTGCCGGGCGTGCATTAAGATTAAATTTTAGCTTTCAGTTTTTTTTTTTTTTTTTTTTCAATTGGATAATCGGCTTGAAATATATAATACGAACATTAAATTGAATGTCGACTGTACAGATCAACGTTGTCTCAATTGTTTTCTATTGAAAACCCATGAATTTTATGAAAATTAAACAAGTTTTCTCATCTTCACAGCTCCTAATAATAATTTTCGATCCACTGAAAAATCAAATTAATAAAAATTTTAATTAGTTTTTTTCTTATTTCGTCAAAGAATAAATGAAAAAGCATCGATTCGCGCGGATGAATTAATATTTTTGAATATAAAGAAACCCCCCAAAAATCGTAGGCAATAAATCACGTCGGCAACCGATTTTCAATAAAACCAAGCGGCCGAACAAAGAGCGCGAAAGAGCCGCCGGTCGCGCCCTCATTGTCCTCTCCCGCGTAATTGTATTCCCTTCGCCAATGTAAATATACACACACGCTCAGTATATATACGCGCGAAGGACAAAAAAAAGGGTCCGCATAAGTCGTAGACATATCGCAGGTAATTGCTCAGATGAAACTCCTTCTTTCTGTAGTTACAAATTTACTCATAGGTGACGTGAGCGTTATGGGGTAAAGATCCTTTTTTTTTGCTGTGTAAAATTATTTTTTTAAAGCTAATAAATATATTTACAAATGTACTTTATTTCAAAAATTGCCAATAACGGTTTTATCATCGAATTAAATATAAAAAAAAAAAAATTCGCTCTTTCGATTAAGGTGGAATTTCATCACATCTTCTTTTATCCTCATTGCATAAGAAAGTAAAATAAATTGCGAAATTGTGTATCCTCCACATAAGGACGTGTATACAGTAAAATAATTTATGCAAAAACTAAAAAAATTGAAAATTGAAGATAATGACTCTTTTTCGATTGAATTCGATATTGTGTGTGTTAAAAAATCAATAATTATGTTAATTTGTTATCGATTAGCAACAAAGCATAGGTCGTTGCATCTATATAAATATGTACATATATGTTATATTGATCAAATATACTTTAATCGAAACAGCAAATTTTTCTACATTTTATTCCATATAATAAAATTGCTATGGGCGATTAATTTGAAAATCCCTGTAATTTTCATATAATTTACCCATGCACTTGATGTGCGACGCGAGTGAGGTGGCTGATGAGCATGAGTCATGCTCGGACATGCAGCAGCAGCGACTTTACCACCGCAGGCCCACAGTAGGGAGATTGCCACTTGCCAGTGCCATTAGTGCCATATATGTTAAAGAGTGTGCCGATGTTTCGGCGCTGATTTGAGCGCCAATCCATCGTGGCCAGCAGAGGAACTATGCACACGTTTTCTATTGGTTGGCGGCTTGTCGGCTCGGCTCGCGGGGAGAGCTGAGGGGAGATGAGTGAGGGAGACAAGCCGCCAGCCATATACAAAACCTGTGCATAGATCCTCTGCTGGCCACTTTTTGTTTGTGCATTGACGCAGTTACAACGTGCAGTTTTTTCTCTGTCTGTAATATATTATTTTAACTCAAAAAAAGTGAGTTCGCAAAACACAAATAGTTATTAAATTGTTATCAAAGGCTCATTTAACGGTTAAAGTCGTTTCAGAGAGTAAAATAACCATAAGTATACGTGTGTTTGTGCATTATACACGAGACGAACGGTTTATTAGCTGTTTTTTTTCTTGGCAAGGCTGTGCCGAACGTATACAAGGATAATCGACGTATCTACATACATTACGTGTAACGGTGTAACTGCTACAACGTCATCCTATACTATACAGTTCACAATGTAAGAATATTGCTTGAGTACCTATATGTCTCACTAGACCGTTAATCATTTTACGGTGTTTAACTTTAAAATTGTATACGTTCTAGGTTACAACATCGGTATTGGAATTGGACGGATTGGAATTACTTACATACCAAATTTCAGCTCGATTTTTCAAAAGAGAATATTCCTCAGAGTACAATTTTGAATAGCACACATTGTAATATATTAGTATCACCTAGAAACTGTTCTTCTAATATCTATAGTGACCCTAACAAATTTTTTATTACTTTTGAATTTAATGAAACATGCAAATGGACTCAAGACTTACAATTACCTGTTATACTCGTCTTGCCGGACGTACATGTATCTTGTTGTTTGACTAGAAACAGAAATGTATTGGAAGGCTCATTTCCTTATGTTGATTTAAATACTCGCTCTGCTACATTATATTACAAGTTTACAAGTTCTTTAGCTATAGGCATAAAAAAAGTATGGGAAGAAAAAAAGTTTAGTGATTTGACAATAGTGGTTGAAAATAATCAGTACAACGTGCATAAGGCTATACTCGCTGCTAGTAGTGATGTCTTCGAAAAAATAATTGAAGCAGACATGCTGGAAGGAAAAACAAATGTAATAAATCTTGACGGTTACACTGCTTGTGTCGTTGAAGAATTACTATCTTTTATATATACTAGTAGATGTGATGTTGGAAAGAAAACAATTGAATTATTCAAATTGGCTCACTATCTAAATATAGATGAATTACAGAAATTGTGTGAACGTTATCTAATGTTAAATATAAATGAAGAAAATATAATAGAACTTTTTGAACTTCTTAATATGAGTCAATATGACCTTCAAGATTTGAAAAGAGCTGTTGTAATTTTTATACAAAGTAATAGTGACATTTTGAAAGTTAATGAAAATAAGAAATTTTTCTCAGGAAATCCAGATTTATTAATAATGTTGCTTGAAACTTCATTATTCATAAAAAAATAGAATGTACGCGCAAAAACAGATTTTATATGATGTATATCTTTGAGCGCCATTAAATTGCATTTCTTACAAAATAAAAGGATTTGTATTTTATTCATTTCAAACTATTACCAAGCTAACCATATTTTCGTACTCGGTTAAAGAACTCGATATTTATGTATTATTTTGTTTTTATGTAATCGATTTTTAACCGAAACAAGGCACAAGAAAAAAAAGTACAGGTTTTGGTACGGTAATAAAGTGGGCCAGAATATAATCACATTATATAACAATTAATATACCAGCAGTTAATACAATAATAGGTGATTGTCGTCGTAAATATAAACATTCATGGAACTCATGCAGAGCTGCTGCCTGAGTACATACTCACAAACACACACACGCGCGCATATACACATATATACATTGGCAAAGAACAAAGAGCCGAGCGGCCCAAGCCCATGTTTCTATATGAAATACTTATAAACACTGACACGTGAACTGATAAATATACTTCCGTTCGTTCGTTTTTTTTTCTGACGTAGCATTTTTGTTTAATTATTTCGAGGTATAAGATAAGCGAACATTCAGATGGAAGGTCGAAGAAAAAGCGAGATAGCCGATTCTTAAAATTAAACGTTTTATCTACGTATTGTAAGCATAGCATAGGGGTTGCTAATTCGCCAGGATTATGCTGAGATTCAATTTCCGCTTGACAGCTGTTTTTATTTTTCTTTTTTATTTTTCGATTGCATAATCGGTTTACAATACAAACGAACATTCAACTGGTCAGTTCAGCGTTGTCTTAAGTTGTATTCGACTAACGAAAATCCATGAGTTTTATGAAAAAAGAAACAAGTTTCCTCATCTTTACAGCTTTTAGTAAAAATTGCCAATCCACTGA
This sequence comes from Copidosoma floridanum, assembly GCF_000648655.2. Next base: position 1,710,391 of record NW_019379589.1, read on the forward strand.
GAAAAATTAATCAAATTTTCAATCACTCGAGATAAATGAAAAAGCATCGATTCGCGCGGATGAATTAATATTTTTGAATATAAAGAAACCCCCCAAAAATCGTAGGCAATAAATCACGTCGGCAACCGATTTTCAATAAAACCAAGCGGCCGAACAAAGAGCGCGAAAGAGCCGCCGGTCGCGCCCTCATTGTCCTCTCCCGCGTAATTGTATTCCCTTCGCCAATGTAAATATACACACACGCTCAGTATATATAGGTACGCGCGAATGACAATAAGGGTCCGCATAAGTCGTAGACATATCGCAGGTGATTGCTCATTGTCTTATCCATTGCAGAGGCCACGTGACTAACCTAAAAGCCGTTTTTCATGGGGTAAAATTTACCCAAGTATTTACTCGGTATTTTATGAATAAAAAGCAAATACACGTAGCAAAGCACAGCATTGATTTTCACGGCTTTTACGATAATTAACGTTTACTGGCAAACCCAAGCTTTCATTGAAGTTATACTTAGTGAATGAAACCGGTATCGTTGGACAACCAAAGATTCATTATTTATTGCAAAGCCAGTAGTTTAAAAAAAAATATACCGTAATCATAAATCCTCTTCAGAGTGATCAGCGCGGCCAGCTAATCATACACCCCCACTTGTACCTTTGAATCGTTTGTTATTAATTAGCTATCGACAGATCGCCATCCGTTTGGCTCCCTCCCCCCCGCAGGAACGATTTGATTATTCATAGGCCACACGTCTTCCCTGACGCGTCCACCAAAACACCCTGTTGTTTCCAAATCACAGCCGTACGACACGGTATGCATTATTACTTATCCCGCTGTACTATTCCAACTGCCAATATGTTCTTTCCTCTCCCTCCCTCGATAATTCGATTCACAGCGGTGGTTTTAATTTTCCAAAGTTGCGCAGCCGAGATCGTTAAACCGATCCAATTTGAACTCGGAGTATTGAGTGTCCACTCGCCGGGAACACGGGGCCGGACTCCTCCTCTTCGACTTCTCGTTAAAATAATATAGATGAAAAAACGAGGGAGGGGGGAAGAGAAAAGTGTGGCGAGTCTCCTCGCTCCCTTTGGTCTTCGATTAAATATATTTTTCCTTGGGGGGGGAAAAGGCTGGAAAAAAGGCTCGTCCGGTCTCTTGTGCCCCGAAACAAGAGCTCGCGCTCCATTAGAATTAACGCCACGTTCGCGACAACCAGGGGTGGAGGGGGGG
>NW_019379589.1:1726527-1780955 GCF_000648655.2 Copidosoma floridanum
AAAAAAAAAAAAAAAAAAAAAAAAAAAAAAAAAAAAAAAAAAAAAAAAAAAAAGTCGATCGACAACATCACCGCAATCGTCGGCTGGTCGATACACAACGAGGGCGTATAAAAATCGGCTCTACGCCCTTTAAGTGCTGAATCCGAGCCTTTTCCCCGAGAAAAGGTTGACAAAGCGCCCGGCTGGATGATACTGGATTAAGTCCTCGCGTATACTCCTTTTTTTTTTCATCTCGAAGCTATTAGTTCTCGTTTTCCCGAGGATCGGCTCTTTCTTCTTTTTTCCCCTCCACCCTTTCATTCCGCTCTGCCTTTTTGCCGACCGTGGTGACGCCGAGCGTTAAATGCGCGCGATTTCGGAGATTTTGCACACGTAGAGTGCCTTTCTCTTTTTCACTGTTACGTTGATGCGGAAAAAGAATCCCCGAGGGCTGATGATCATTTTCTATATATCTGACAGATCGAGATTAGCCAAGTTTTTGCATGCGACTCTTTGCTCTGAATGAAACACATTAAAAGGGGCCAGTTGATTCACGTGGGTATAGACTCGCGTTTTAATCAACAACTGAAAATCAAAACCCGCGCATCGCAGCACAATATTAACCATCGAAAATTCGGCAATTGCGGGCATTCGACGCACGTACGGGCGCAAACTGACGTAAATTGACCAACACATTGAGTTGCGCGCGTGGGCCGCGTACCGATTTTTGACTCGACTAAACGCCACGATTGTACGTGCATCCCCGTCCAGCAATCACCCGCCATGCTGTCGTTCGGTGGCGTGTTTTGCGAGCTCATTTGTAAAAATAATTATACCCACGCGCGTCGTCTGTGCCGATCGATAAAGGTGGATCTGTACGGGTATGATCAGTGCCTATTCACCTGGACACCCTTTCATCGGCGCGAGCATTCAGCTCTGATGATTCAAAAATATTTTCCTTCGGTGTCACTCAATGTGAGCTCGGGGACGCACAAAAGATCGGTACTCGGCAAAGGTGGCTGCTCAATGTCGTGATGGCTAAAAGAAAAGTGGCAGGGTTCGTCATCGGCGCGCATACTCGAGTGGAGGGAGGGGGTGGAATTTTTAATTAGATCGCTGGGCTATGGTACAAATGGGACGACGGGTTATTTATTTTTTTTTTATTTTCACATGCCAGAGTTAAAGGAGACGCGGCTTCGTGGGCTAAATTAAAATTGAAATTATTTACGAGTTCTTGGAGGATTGCAACCGTGAACCGTTGTTTGTGTGTTCATTAGGGAGTTGGACGGATGAAATAAAGGCTAATGAGTTGAAAATAAAACAATTGAAAGAGAGCAACGTTGTTCTCAAAATGTTATTCGTTTTATTTTCACGAGACTTTGTTCCTCGGCTTTTTTTTCTTCTAGTTTTGCTTTCTAGTAATCCAAGATATGACAATGTGCCTAACAAAAATTTTGTTGGACCAAACGGCACAATTATAAAAAAAGCTAACTAAAGTAAATAAAACTAGACTCTGTAACAAAAAGGAGGCTCCAGGGTTTTCATCAAGCTCCACCACCTGTATGCCCAAGCAAAAATCTCGAACCAACCAACCCCCACCACTAAGCCTATAAAAGAAAAAAAAAACCACAAATGCTCCAGCCCGCAAACCAACCCCTGACAGAAAAAGCTCCAAAAAATCCCTAAACCCGCAAGCTCTCTTATTAACATCCTCGTGCGGGTAACGAACAGGCAGCCAAAATCAGACTTAATCCCTCTACGAGCATCACGAGTTCCACGCGAAGCTATACGTACATCGGACGAAAGAAGCCTCGGCCCGTCTAGCACATACGCTAGCAATTTGCATTTTCGTACACAGCGCCATGGTATTTTCCACCCCCACACAGTGGGAAATGTCTCTCCCGCGAGGCCCGTTTACTTACGACCCGAGATTAAATTCCCACCCTCCGAGAACTCGCGACGTGGTAAAGGATCTACTCTAGGGGAGTGGCACCCTTGACTGGGGCCGGGAGCTTGATCGAAATAAGGTGTTTTAGGAGCCAATGGCTGGAACTTTCCGTTTGGCGATGGAAAAAAAGGACATCGTCCTGTCGAGGGCTGCCCTTACGTGTAGGTTCACTATATATAACTAGTACTTGGGGAGTCGCGACACGCGGTGCCTTCATCTATGGGCATTTCGGGAATTCACAGTCGGACGGTTTGCGCGTCGCGCTCGTTGGTTCTGATTCGGCAGCGATAAATTTCCCCACTGCAGGGACAATCGGTTTCCCTTCCTCTCGATTATCCCCGTCCAGGGGCGCACTCGATTAGAATACTCTTTGCAGTTGCTTCGAGCGCAGGTGTCTCTTTTTCTGTCGCGAGGCGCTTTATCAACGAAAACGACGTCCTCGAAGATTATACGTTCGTCTCGGGGGGAAAAGGGGCGCGGAGATAAATGACACTTATCGCGACTGTTGAACAGAAGCGCTAATGGTAGAAAGAGCAGCTCTAAAGCTTTCGTGTATCGAGGAACGATTCTGTCTCTCTTTATCACGTGTTAATCGCTCGAGCTCCTTTTTTTCACCCCTTACTCGTTGTATCGGTTTGGTACAGGGTGAAAATTACAGCTCTCGAAAACGATGCGTTCGAGTGGCTGCTTTTTTCCCTCCCGAGGACCCTCGAGCCTTTTTTTGCCCCTTGGAGTCTCGTGTGTAGTTTTTCTTGTACGGTTTCCTTTTTTTTTTTTTTCTCCCTCTCTTTACCGAGTTGTAACGTAAATTAGCACTGGAACAGAACGAGGCGTTGGTCGCCAATGGCTATGACTGCGATAAATCGAAACCAGAAAAAAAAAAAGATTTAAACAGAATCTTATCAGAAAGACAGTACGTACAAGTGCACTCGAGAGATAAGAAGAGCAAGGACTCGTATTACGAACAAAAAAGGAAGGGATAAAAACAGCAGCTGTAGCCAAAGTCGCTCAGGTGAAAAAAAAAAAAAAAAGAGAGAGACGGTAGGGGGGATGGAATGATTTTTCACGAGTGCACTTCTGAATCGCGAAAATGGACTATAAGTCAGGTAATCCCTAGTAGATCACCCAAAATCCGGCCATCTGTTTCGTTAAATCTGTAGGTTCAACTGGCCGGAACTGGCTTGCGCTCGCAGTTGATGCTCGTTTTAAAAATTAATGGCCCGATAGAGCGAGAAAATCCAAGTGCGCCTGTACACGGAAAAGTGTACTCGAGTTTCGTTGCTGACACTTTCAGGTCTCATTTTTTTTTTGATTTCGAAACTTTTTGCTATTTCAAGGATGGCTTAGGGTGTTTTGTGCTGTGTTTTTTTTTTTTTTTTTGAAAACAAAAAATTTTGTTGAGAAGAAAAAAAAAATGTTTACTTTGTCTGTTGAAAGGGTGCGGGCTGCACTGCACTTCTTGTAGCCGTAGTGTCGAGGAAGCTGGAGCTGACGAGGGCAGAGAAGCACGTTCACAATTTCATGATGGACACGCAACTCACGAAAAGGGTAACGGCTCATGGTTTTACCGCGTGCAATCTACGATTCGTGCAAAACCACGTTTGTGCCGGAGATGCGAGAAATTTGATTGAATCTCGCCGACTTTGGTGGAAGGGAGGAGAGAAACCGTTTTTAGTTTGCCCGTACAATGTGAGTTATTCGGGGGCTTATTGCGGTATTAAAATTGCATACTCTGCGAAGCCCACGAAAGCAATGGTTAAAATTCAAGTTATGCGTACAGCAAAGAGAATACGGAAACAACTCCTGATGGCATAGCCTGGAAGTAGACATTTTGCAACAATACTGTAAAGCTCTTTTCTTCCCTTCCGCCCAAAATTTCTCCGACACTCTACGTGCAAAGTATTAATATTGTACAATAATATTAAGTATTTGATGATCCATAGTTTTTTTCTTTATATTAATAAATAATCTGTTGCACGTGTGAAAAAAAAAAACTCGACAGCTGAAAAACGCAGCAGCCAACGTGCTCCGCGAGACGTGGCTCATCTACAAGCACACGCGTCTGGTGAAGAGGGTCAATGCCGGCAGGGTTCGCGCACATCAGCGCAAGTTCTTACTGGCCATTTATGCGTGAGTATCACATTACAGTTAATACAAATAATCAGAGATAAAAAATTACAATCGTCTGCCGTGTCTGACCGAACTTGCTTGTTTCTACTCATTTGTCGTATTAAAAGCGCATTAAAAAATAATATTCCATTTGTTTGAATTAAACAGAAAAAAACCAAATACTTGTATCCATGATACATTGAAATTTCAGGTTTTATATTCAATGGCCATTTAAAAACATAATCATTGCCCTGCATGTCTGACAAAACTTGCTTGGTTCTACTAGAAAACATGATTAAAAGCATATTTTTAAAAACACTGATGGATTAAGTATGTCCATCAGTAATCTTTTTTATCAATCATTTCAATAATACAAGAAAACAAATATTGCCCTGTATGTCTGACCAAAATTCAAGATTTTCCTACATGTCTGACCAAATTCGCATATTTCTACTGTTAAACATTATTGAAAGTATGATTTTAAAAAGTATTGGATGAATTATGTGAGTTTGTCAGTTTTTTGGTCATATTAATGCAAACACTAGAAAAATACACGTTGTCGAGCATGTCTGACCAAACTTGCTTATTTCTACTAGTGAACATCATGAGAAAATGTAACTAAGAGAATAATAATAGATGAAATACGTAATCCCATGATTTTTCTAAAATGTCATTTCAGTGACACCAAAAAAAATAAACATTGCGTTGTACGCCTGACCAAACTCGCTTATTTCTACTAGTTGAAATTTTTTTTAAATCAATAGAAAAACCGATTTCTTCATTGTGGTAAAGAAAAATGAATCTTAATCACGTGATTCTTTGTTTCTGTTTCCTCCATGACAACAGACTGCGAAAAGTCAAAATGGACCAGAGGAAACTAATGGACAACGCCAGTACGGTAACGGACATGGCCAAGGTATGTACCGATAGTTACTCCAACTGTTACTTATTACTGACTCCTAAAAAAAAATATATTTCGATAAAACCATCCAAATGATAAAAACTCACGCCATTCGTAGCCGTTGATCGATCAATTTATCTTTACTCCTTCGACGCTGAAATTTTCAAAGTATCGCAAGCTGTCGCTAATGAGCTTACGGATTGATCGGCCAACTCGCTAGGATGGATCAGCACAAGTGAATAATCCTCTCCCCCCTTCCGATGGTTCCTTTTTCGCGACCGATAAGTTGATCCACTCACCGGAGCTTTTCCGAGAAGTTGAACACTCGCGGATGATTTATCGGCCATATGATAATTTCTAGGTGCTTTGTTATCCCCCATGTCCGCATTAAATAATGAGCAAAGAGAGAAACTTTGATGAAAGTCATGTTGTTGTGTTTCATGTCGTCCAGACTCAGAACACTGTGTACGAGATAGTGTCGGACATGAGCAGCCGGCAGGACGCCCTCGAGGAGCGGCTGGTTGGCATGGAGGAGAAGCTGATCTCCCTGCAGGAGCAGCTGGAGCTCCTGCCCGAGTCGTTGACGCGCTGCATGGCCCAGCACGCCGAGCGGCTGGAGCAGCGTCGCAACTTCCTTCACCCGGACGCGGCGGTGGTGGCCGCCCCGTCGACGCCAACCCCAGCCCCCGGCGTGCCGAACATCGGCGCCCACCAGGTCGGCACCTCCTTCCCCGGCTTCGCCTCGATCGGCGCGAGCGGCTCCATCCTCGGGCCCCAACAGCTCAGCTCCAACACCCTCCTTCCCCACTCGCGCAGCGTGCCCAGCGGCCCGGTCTCGCTCCACCCGTGGCCGGCCTCGCCCGTCCTGCCCCCGGTCTCCAGCCGCACGCCCCACCTCGTGCCCGAAACCAGCCGATCCTCCCAACAGCAGGGCCCGCAAATCGCCAGGCTCGGCACCAGCCAGGGCTCGGACACCTCGCCGCACAGCTGAGTCTCGGCCCTGCAGCCGCAGCACTCCTACTGAGAACCCGTTGTTGCGTCCTCGCTGGTTATATTTCACGCCCGTCTGTCTATCTGCGCGCGTGCGGGTGTGCGATTTTTTTTTTTTTGTTTTCATTTGGACACATACTGTAGTTGTTGATGCGCGTAAAAAATATACGCGCGAATACATTCGTGAGTACTAGAGCGCCTTCCCGTCTGGACTACGTTCTTTCCTCCTTCGGCGAGAGGATCTTACACCAGATTTTATTTCACTGTTTTTACGCGGCTTTTTTGTTTATCGCTATATACACGCATACGGTTATACGTACCCTTGAAAATAATTTAACACGTACGCTTGCGTCTGTTTTGTTGATCGCCAAGTAAAAGTGGAAATAGTTCATTTTTATTATTATTATTATAATTAATCCATCAAAGGGAACGGAAACAGACAGGAATTGCCCCGCACACGGCGCTGCTTCACACACGTAACACGAGATAGAGAGAGAGAGAGAGAGCGTGAAATCTTCCACTGTATATAATATATCGCTAATGAACGATATACACCTATACGCTGCGAGCTGCTTCCCTCCTCCTCCCCCCACCCCTGCCCAACATGCGTGCCTGATATATATATATAATACGTATATGATTACACGCGACGTAATCGATGCATAGTATATGTATAAATACATATATATATACATGTATATTGCGTATATTGTTAAGAAAATATACACACGCGCGCGTACAATTAGATATGATGTGGCAATGAATCTATAGGAGAGCGAAAAATGGATGAGAGGATGACGTGCGACGTTATACATGCACATGTGACGATATAAATATTATTGCTATGATAATATATTCACGACGCAACGATTCCACGTGTTTGTTCGTAGGCGCGTTAAAAATTATTATGCGTTAAAGAGCGATGTTTGTATGAGATGCTATTTAAAAAAAAAAAAAAAAGAAAAAAGAAAAAAAGAAACTATAGAGTATGATAATTTGATTCGGGGGTAAAAAATAAAACAAAAAGGTCGAGTGTGCGAAATTATACATATGCAATTATGGACAAAAAAATAAATAAATTGCGAGACGTTGGGAGAAGTGCACGTAGTGTGTTTTGCCTTTTTTTCTCAGCAAATACATATATATAGGTCTCGTATACAATTAATTGTAATTAAGTCGAGAGCAAAGTGTTGATCATATAGTGATTTTAAGTAGGTAGATAAATATATATATACGATGCAACGACGGAACGCGTGAATTTTTATACTTATAAATATAGGACAAAGAATTGAATTGACGTTCATAGCCCAGGAAGCGAAAGAAACGTAAGGAGCTTTTATCGAGAATTCCTTTCGTCCTTTACGATTGACATTGTTCGGAGTATTCGATTTCGTTAAGAAATCATACAATTTTTTTTTTTTTTTTTCATCATTCAACTTGATTTCGATACATATTTATTATATATATACACTTGTCGGTATTATTTTATAATTTATTATTCCGTTAAATTGAATTTTAATAATGACAAAGGAATTCTCGATGGGAATTGTGCGCCTGCCTCCAAGTGTTCACCAACGCGAGCGAGTACCATCGAACAATAAAAGGAAAAAAAAGGAAGCAGTGAATAACGAGGAAAAATGTAAAGTTATCTTAGTCGCTTCGACGTCCGTGTAGGATAATAGATTTTAAATGACGCTTCGAAGGACGAAGAGTTTCGACGTATCGAGAAACAAAGTTGAGAAAAGAAGGGAAAAAGTTCTCGCGAAGAAGAGAGAATTTTACCGGGGCGCATTTTATTTTTATCTCCTCGATAAATCGCGTAGCATCAATTTGAGTAAGATGAACGAGAGACGCTTGTATTTTAAGAAGTCGCGCGCGCGTTACTCGACAAGTACTTCACGTAGACAAAAGAGAAAAAAAAAATTATAATAATAATAACAAATAATGAATCGTAGAGCGAAGCGAAGCTGCAAAAGTTGCTGATATTATTATACCGTTATTAAACCGCGTAAAAAACGTACTTTGGAGGAAATAAAAATCGATCGCGAAACAAACTATATAATAACTGTACTGTTTCCTCGTACGTACATATATATTATACATAAATGCTAAACGTTACAAGATTATGTACATAAATATATACATATATATTTAAAGAAGAAGGTATGTTGGGTTGCGAATGTATACTCATCGTTTCGATGGATTTTCTTTGTTCAATTTTTTTTTTTTTCCGTACAAACGACAACGCCCCTTACTTGCGGATAGTGAAATACGTATACATTCGTGAAATTAACACAAAATCGATATAATCGAGAGATCGAACGTCATCCCTAGTTATTTAAAAATAAAAAATATATATATACATAAAAAAAGCGTTCAAAACGCATTGATCCTCCTCGAGATCCTCCTTCTCCGTTTAAACAGAGTCTATACAGTAATAATGATAATATGTACCTTCCTTTGAAAACTGTCCATCCCCAGTCTATGATCACCTTCTGTTTCGTCAACCTCACCGCTGGAAGGGAGGCGTCCTGCCCGCGTTTTTTTTATTTTTTATTTTGGTTTTTTAAAGATTAAAAAGTTTATTTTTAGAATGCATAGAATTTTAAAAGCTAACGTTTTACGCGTGTAATGTATGATACACACGCTTGCTCACATGTAAGTCGCTTCGGGGGTTCAAACCAAGTTCGCTCAATTTAAACAACACGAAAAATATATACTTAAAAAAAAAAAAACAATAATAATATGAACTCAATAAGAAAAATAACGCTGGGACCTATTTGCTTAAAAGTGAAGAATAAAAGAGAGAGAGAGAGAGAGAGAAAATGTAAAACGAGGCAGTAATATCGCCTTTATTCAGAGAGATAATACCTAGTGCTTTTTTTGCGAGATGTTCAAGTATCGCGAAACCTCGTGGCAAAACGGGACCAATTCATAAAATTAAAAAAAAAAAAAAAAAAATGTATAAATTAATACAACGCGATAATAGATATGAAAATTACTAAGAACAGATTAACAGATTTTATTCGTTACATAGTATTGTTTTGTTGAATCGTCACGACTAAACAAAATTCATTTGTGGGAAGTAAAATGAAAATAAAGTCAGATTGCTTTGTTACTGTTTATTAAGGATAGATGATTAGTAACCAAAATAACTATCCAACTAAAATAAAACGTATGTTTCAACAAAACGATTTTTCGAATTACGTTTCAAAACGGAAAGAAAAACGCACTGGACACAACAACCGCGCCATATTTTTATACATATATCTCAAAAGTGCATTGTAGTGCCAAGAAGATCAACTCTCAAGAAAAAAAAAGTTTGGTTTTAATGCATTTTGTGTATGAAAAAAAAAAAAACTCAACTTAATGATTCAGATTTAAAGAAAAAATAATCGACTCATTTACATTTACACGTGTTTACTGAGATACTCTCGAATAATAACAAAAGTTTATTCTCGGATATGGAACGGACGTAGACTGTGAGGAACGTCCAAGTGGCATTTGAGGTCCGAGTTCGAACAAATTAAATTATATCAATAATTTATTTAATTCATGTAATTCTAGATGATTTTCTTTTCTACTCTACAGTAGTAAATTAAACAATTTAATTATGGTTACTAACACAATCACAATACTTACACGATGTATTTAAAAAAATTTATTTTAATTGTAATATTTTTTTTTACGATATTCTGCCTTCTGCCACCAACAACATTTTCCTAATCCTCACAGAATACGTCCGGTTGTAAGGGAAAAGGAGTGATATCGATGAACGTAGTGCGTAGAAAAAATAAGTATGAAAATAAAATGTTTTAACAATAATACCTAAGTGAATTTCAGAAGAAGGACAGGCGAAACGATGATAAATTATGAGGGTACGGGCACTCGGAAATTTTTCTAATTCTAACAAAATTTTATCTAATTTTACTGCAACGCTACTCGATAAAAATTTACAAAATTAGCAGTTTACTTTGCCAGATTCGAGAAATTACTTAAACTTTCATCAAGTAAATACATCTAAAAAATATGTTTGAATATAACGGAGCAACCACTAACTATCGCACTAGTATAAACCGTATTGAGAATATGTTTAAAAAAAGATAAACTATGTATTTAAAAAACTGAATTATTTATCATTCGGTGCAAAAAAAATACTAGAATTTAAAAACTAGAAATTTTTAATTTTTTGTTTTTTTTCTATACAATGGTNATATAATAATGTAAAAACGAAGCAGTATAAAAATTTCAAGAGAAATAAACATTTAAAAAATACACCATCGGTAGCCTTTGATGAAGATATTCTTAACGCCTATCAACAAAAATAAAAATGTATGTATTGCAAATACACTCATGTAAAACTGATAGGTAATGCAGCGAGATAAAGAAAAATTAATACATAATATAATTAATTACAACATAAATGAAGAATATATATTATTTAACTGGAGAGCGAGATAATTGAGGAAACAAGGGATAGAGTTAGTAAATTAAAATAAACAATGCGGTTGATTACGTTATCGCGCGACAAATACAATAGCAAGGAATGGCGAAATATATATTAAAAAAAAAAGGTGAATACATTTTAATAGAGCATAGAAATTAAGAGATGTAAAGATAAGTAACGAATAATGAAAAAAGTTTGGTATGCAAAATAGAAGAAGAGGATCAATCACAAATTGTGCATAAAACGTCACATCAAAATATTTATATAAAAAAATAATTACGACTAGGGCTTTAACATACATATATTTACCGTTATTGTTAATGATGAATAAATGAAACTACAGAAAAAATTAATACTACAATCGTAACGATTTACATTAGTTGAAAGACTTAACTATTTGAAGGTCACGTAGGAATTAGGGATGTAGGGATATTTTGACAGTTTTATTACTACTAATAAATAATGACGTTCCATAAAAAACAAAATAACGAAAATAATGAAAGCTATAGTAATAGTATTCTAATACAAATATTAATAAAAATACGCAGCTACACTAGTGGTTGATTGAATTAAAAACAAAATTTAACAAGTACTAATAAAAGTGGAGAAAAATGACCAATCAACGCAGCAGATTCGTACCTAAAATGCAAATTATCTTTAGGTAATATGTAGATGAGAATATAAAAAAAAATATGTTAGAAGCACTTTTACATGAATTTTTTCATTGAAAGTATACTTACTCATTACATAACTTTTTTCAGGGGATGATAATAAAAAAAATAGTTAAATAGTAAAAAAAAGTTAAAAATATACTCTACTGCTGCTGAAAATTGGTGACGATACAGTGTGATCTTGATAAATTCAGTCATGCCCAGCTATATAACTTTGAAAAGCATTTAACGAAATGAGTAATTATAAACAACAAAATATAATGAACATAATAAGTTTAAAAAAAGAGTATAAAATTTAAAAGATATGCATTTTAAAAAATAAATAAATAAACGACGTGTTAAAAAATAACTACGTAATAAACAAAAAAAAAATCAAAACTGTGTCCTCGTCCTCTATTCTCTTTCCTCTAAGAAATACCTCATTGACGAAAAAAAGTTTTCCAATGTCAATGCAAAAAAATAACCTATTTCAAAGTTCTTCTCTCTACTCTTCTTCTCTTCACCTCTTTCTGATTCTCAACGAATCCCTTGTTATCTCTTTCCCTTTTCCTCTCGAAATATTTTTCTCTTTACACTCATCACAGTTAACCGTCAGTCTACTTCTGCGAAGAGGTGAGAAACAAATTCTCGTACAACAATACGTGTATATATTCGGGCGAGTAAGTGCATTCTGGTGATTTTACGCGATTATGTGTGTTGGATGAATTGATGGATGATGCACGAGTGATACATGGGAATCGATATAGGGTACTCCATGCTCTTCTTTGCAATTAATGAGCAAAGTTTCTTGTTTCTTGTCTGCCGTTTTTTCTCTAAAAAATATTGATTATTTTTATACGATTAATGTATTTTTTATAAAAATTTAAAAATTTAATTGGTCCATTTAATTATTTTCTGCCTTGACTTGGTGAAAAAATTTCATAGATCATTCAGATGATTTTGTACGGAAAAAACGACAAACAAAAATGAGCAATGTATTAACTATTCGTTGACATAATTATAAAATTTTAATTCCGTTTGAATGTTATTAACGCTACGTTATAGGCTTAATTTTTTCAACTGTTACAATTAAATATAAGTTTTTGTTGCGCGATAAACAGAGTGGAAAGCATTTTTAGTCCTACAATGTCTTACAATGTGTTCCATTATCGTTGGAAATTAAAACAATTAATTAACATAGGGTTATCAACTTACGGGCTTTCAATTCGATTGGCGACAAATGCGATTTGAAGTGTCCGACATTGTATAAATAGAGCGTGCGCTGTTGTTAAAAATTTGTTATTACGTATGTATTATATTTATTGATATTACATGTATATCGCCTAACTATCGAATACGGCTTTAATCAGTTGTTTTGCATGAATTTTTAAGTAATCGGTATGTTAAGTTTTCGATAATTGGATTGATTCGTGGTAAGCTGGACTTGCACTTTTGTGTCATCTGATTTTTCGAAAAACTCAATCTACACTTGTTTAAATTGGGTAAACTAATTACTTTATGAATTCTGGAAAGAAATAGTGTTGAAAATTTTCCAACGTTCCTTTGTAAAAATTTAAATGCAAAGTTTTTCGAAGCAGGTGACACAAAAAATCAGATGATAAAAAATATGTTGAATGTTAAAGCTGTGCGTGAAAACGAGAGCAATGTTTTTGTTGTATCGAATGTCGTTATTTACGTGACAAGCCAAGTATGTCGTGTTGGAAAGAGAAAATAAAAAAATAAAAAACTAACTACCTAAAAAAATTATGTACATGAGAAAGAAATAAACAAACTCGCAAGGAGAGTCTCCTACTAAGGGAACAACTACAGTAATTTAATGGACGTATAAAAAAGGGAGACGACGACGAGATGTACACAAAAATAATAACGATTCATCCTAAATAAATTCAACTATCCGCAAGAAAAATAAAGAGAAACACGAACACTTACGTGTATTCGATACTACGGCGCGCCGGAATAACGAAACTAAAAAAGAGATTAATAAATATATAATATATGAGGGAGATGAGGGAACTAAAAAATAAATAAAGAGCAGATGAGGGAATAAAATAAAAACAAACGATACACGTGAAATCAATAAATAAGATGTATAAATAGAACAAAAAAAAAAAAAAACGTACGTGTGAAACCGTGATGAAATGGGAATTCGTAACCTTGTAAACGTGTGCGACACGTAAATTGTAATGTTATACATACAGTTTCGATGTAAATAGAATGTGATTTGAGATCGTCTTTATATTTTAGAAAGAAGCACAACGTTTGTTACGAGGAAAAAAAATGTTACTTTATAATGGCTCTAACATTAAATTTATTAAATTTGTTAGCAGCTCTCAATACACGCTCTGTCTTTTTTAATTTTCACTTTCAAATTTCCTTTATATCACTTTTGCAGGTACATCTTCTGGACAGTATAAGTATTCGCTTTTAATCGCAGTATCGAACAAAAACGCCTCAAAATCAGTACTTAAATCAATTTTATTTCTAAAATTACATCAAAACTAACTACAAATTACATTACAACGTTGCACTTGATATTGAAAATTATTAACTTGTAAAAAAAAAAAATACACAATCATCCCCTCTTTACTTCCAGAATCGTTAATTTTTAATTTTTAATAGTATTCATCCTATAGTACAAAAATTTTCATGATTTACTCGAAAATTTAAAAAATACCCCCTGTCTCGCAATAATTNCTGCGGATAATAACGGGATAACATCACACGAGGGTGTATTTTGTAGGGGTGGGCATGGATTGGGTTGCAAATTGTCTATATAAAATAGGATTGGTTTTTTTTTTTTTTTTTTTGGGGGGGGGGTGAAAGGGTGGAGAGTATATTACGTGTGGGATTTCGTTACCTGCCAGGGATGACTGCCAAAGCTCGTGCTGTGGCCGCCGACTATTCGATTGCTCCTCGTGTACAGTTCGCCGCAGCCTAGAAAAGTAGAAGGGAATTCGGGGGAGGAAGAAAAAAGGAGAAAATGGAAAGGGGGTTGCGTTAAATATATTGATTCTCCTTTTGGTAAGTATATATGCATAATATAAGCTTAAAACGTAATTGACAATGGATATGGGGTTTGGTTTTTTTTTTCTTTTTTTTTTTTTTTTTGTTGTTGTTGTTACGGTTCTCTTAAATTTTGCTGCAAATGGTGAAACGGTGTACTGTGATCAAAGCGGCTTTTGGGTCATTGGTGGGTGTGGTCTAAATTTAAATTGCTTCCTATTTGCACGTGCAGAAAATATTAAGTTTAAACGCTACGTCGTTCGCTGGAATCTGCAGACTTCACTGAAACGTCTCTCTCGCGTCACTTACTGATTAAAACTATCATTTTTTCGTTTTAAACTACAACACACAGCCCAAAAAAAGTTCGTGAGCTCCGCCTCGGCAAAGATAAACAACAACATCAACAAAAACAACAACAACAACAACAACACTGGACAAAGTGGAAGAGGAGGGGCGTCCCCGGTCGTCGATTTTGGGGTGAAAGGAAGCTTTGGTAACTCTGAGGGCCTCCTCTTCGCTTGGGAGGAAAAAAACTCCGAGTCCCTAGCTCATGACCTTGTCGATCCAAGGAACGAATTTCTGGATGTTGGTGTAGACCCCGGGTAGGTGCTCGCGCCCACAGCCGATGCCCCAGGACACCAGACCGATGAGCACGTGCCTGCCCTCTACCGACATCGTCAAGGGCCCGCCAGAGTCCCCCTGAGTTGGAAAACACGCGATTTTCAAACAAGTGGAAAAAAAAAAAAACGAGAAAATACAAAATCTGAAAAAAATAATCTCACTTGGCAGGAATCGCGTCCTCCCTCCTTGTACCCAGCGCAGAGGAAGACGTCGTGTATCGTCTCGCGGCGACCGGCGGCCCTGAACCACCTTTGGCACCTCTCGTTAGGAATGACCTAGAAAAAAAAAAAAAAAAAAAAAAACGGATGCAAAACGACTCTCTCCATACGCTATACGTACAGGTACCGATAAACTGTCGCTTTCACTTTTCCCTCTCCGTATCGGTAAGCGAGGGGATTTCCACTCGTCGCGCGTATGCTATACGCGAACCAACAAAATATCTTTCGGTGACCCTGACGAGGACGCGGTGTATTATATTCCCATTGAAAAAAAAAAAAAAAAAAAAAAAAAAGAAAAAAAACCATTAATTTCAAAGTCAATATTCTTATAAACTGCACCACGGGTGAAATCCACGCTCGGACTTATCGGTATGGCGGATCGTTATCGCGTGTGTTGTTCAAACGAGTGCCATCCCCACCCATATTTACAGAAGAAAAAAACAAAACGCTTTTCACTTTCTTCCTCGCGTGAACCAACGACATGCGCATCGGAGAGAAACGTCGTAAAAACGTAGCGTTGGAAACTTGTCTAGTAGATGCATCCAGGACACGGTCGGACACGTACAAAAAACAAAGGTAATTCCCCCAAACGATCCCACATTATTATATACGTGTGGGGCTTGCTCACCTCGACATCGACCTCCTGCAGGACGGTGGGGGCGGAAGTCTGACCGTGCCTCGTCCTGCCCCAACCAGCGACCGTGGCCGTGCGCCCCTGGAGCTTGAGGCTGCGCGCCGGCAGGCAGACCGGGACTATGTGCTGCTTGAACTCGACCGTCCTGGACAGCTTGATCAGGGCCACGTCGTTCTTAAAGTCCGTGGGAGAGTACTGGGGGTGCACCTGCGCGCAGTGGGAACGACTCGTGAGTAAGGGTGTACAAGATATACGGTTTAAATCAGCGAGGGTGTGATTATCAACGTGGTAACCGACCTCTTTCCTCTCGATGGCGAATTCCTCGTGCAACAGCCGCTCCGAGGCATCTCTGACGTCCCACTCGCCGAGTCTGACCTTGAGATTGTTGTTCGGGGTCCTGGGCGAGGACAACAAAAACGAAAAAGAAAATTTTGGCGCTTCGGTGAAAAATGAATAATCCGTCGACATTATCCGTCACCCGCGTTTACACGTATACTATTGTAACGAATTACTACTGTAGGGTGGGATAAAAAGAAGAGAAATTCACGTCCCCCTCTTGATAAATTGTATTATACGTGTACGGGAGCAGAAAGAAAAAAAAAAAAAAAAAAAAAAGTACCAAAGAGAAAGAGCTTAGGCGTGTACGGTACGGCCTCTGAATAATACATTAGACATTTTGTGTCGCGCTTAACCCCCCCCCCCTCCCTCTATTTGTTTAGAGTATGTGTACAGGTATTATATAGACATCAAATGAAACGAGAATTAAGTAGTTCAATGAGGCTCTTCTTTTCGTTGTTTCAAAGTAACTCGATGCCTTTTGTAGCCCAAATCCCCGTAAATTATACGAAACAAACAGCCCACCCCCATCCTGTGATCACCGAGAAGCAATTACTCCCAAAGGCCTCGCTGTCAGAGAGAGAGAGAGAGAGAAACAAGCTTGCACGGTATAAGTACACTCGTGTATTGACGCGGCAAATCGACCGGCGTGGGATTTAGGATTTACGAATACGCGTCTACATGCACGTACATATATGTATATGTATCTATAGGTAAGCGTGTGTACTCACGTGGCGACGCAATGAGCTGCCGTGACGACCCAGCGGTTGTTGAGCAGAGCACCACCGCAAGAGAGCTTGCGCGACAGAAAGGCCGTTTTTACGATGGCAGCCTGCGGATAATAACGGGATAACATCACACGAGGGTGTATTTTGTAGGGGTGGGCATGGATTGGGTTGCAAATTGTCTATATAAAATAGGATTGGTATGGATTTTTTTTTTTTTGGGGGGGGGGGGAAAGGGGGGAGAGTATATTACGTGTGGGATTTCGTTACCTGCCAGGGATGACTGCCAAAGCTCGTGCTGTGGCCGCCGACTATTCGATTGCTCCTCGTGTACAGTTCGCCGCAGCCTAGAAAAGTAGAAGGGAATTCGGGGGAGGAAGAAAAAAGGAGAAAATGGAAAGGGGGTTGCGTTAAATATATTGATTCTCCTTTTGGTAAGTATATATGCATAATATAAGCTTAAAACGTAATTGACAATGGATATGGGGTTTGGTTTTTTTTTTTTTTTTTTTTTTTTTTTGTTGTTGTTGTTACGGTTCTCTTAAATTTTGCTGCAAATGGTGAAACGGTGTACTGTGATCAAAGCGGCTTTTGGGTCATTGGTGGGTGTGGTCTAAATTTAAATTGCTTCCTATTTGCACGTGTGTGTGTGTTTGTATATATATTAACAATAATAATAATAATAATAAAAATGTATAATAACATGTATTTCACTGTTACAGATGAAATAATTGTACATCTTCATATGCCGATCGTGGTGAGATTACATCTTCTTCTTTAGCACCCCAATATCATATCATCTGGTCGTCCTGCGAGATTCATCGCGTGCAGTACACGCAGCGGTGCAATTGGTTTACGAAACCCACATCCACACGCGCTACATTCATCATTCGATAAAGTGTCCTCGGTTTGTCAAAACACCCATGCGTTGTTGAGATAAGAAAAGATTGAGAGTAATGAGAAAAAAAAAAAAAAAAAATGAAAAAAGGATAGCGGTGCACGGTTGGTTGCAGTATATTATGTTTGGTTTACAATAGATCCCACCTCCTCCCCCACACCGAGATATAACACACCCACACAGAGACAGCAGCTGATTACCACGGTATCGGGCGTTGGTGCCAGCTAACGGCCGCGTCTCGATGGTTTCCCCGTAATCGTCCTCCCCGGGATAATCCGAGGATGGTGGCCCGGCCGGCTTGCTCGGCAACACCACGAAACTCGGGCGCTGGGCTTCCTCCTCCTGTTGCTGATTGTGCTGGTGGTGGTGGGAACTCGAGGCGTAAGCCGGACCGGTTATTCCGTTGTGGTGGTGCGGACGGTTAGCTAGACCGTACACGCTCACCTCGTCGTCCAGATACACTGGACGCTGGTGATGACCGATGTAGCCTACAATTTGTCGGTCTCGAGCTCGATCCTTGTGTGTTTTTTTTTTTTTTCTTTTCTTTTTGTTTTTTTTTTTTGCTTATAGAAACCCATTACAGGGGCGTGCGTTGCCGATTGTGGTATTTTGTGGGGGTTTTCACGGATTTTTCCATAAATCTTTGGATTCCATCGGCTGGAATTTCCTTTTTTTTTTGTCTTAGGTATATTGGTTGGGAGGAGTACGTGGGAAGTGGAGGCGAGGGTCGAGATTGAGCAGATAAAGAAGAAGAAACTCACTGGCGTTCTGCAGGAGGCCGACGTTGGGCTTTTGAATCTTGTCGGGGATGTCGTCGTCGTCGATGCAGCAACTCCATATCATGCCCCCGGAGCAGAGGTTGAGCGGCCGGCCGCCCTCCAGGACGCAGCTTATGCTCAGGCCGCACTGGAACTTGGCGCCCTTGTACTTGCAGGTCTTGGGTATCACTGGAATCAAACAGTTTTACAGTTTGTTATTGTACCTCGGACGAAATGTGCAAAACCTTGGGAAATTCTTGGGAAATTTGAAAAAATAATGATTAATAAAGACGATTAAAGGGGGGTGGGCTTTTGTATTAAATTCCAAGGGTGTACTTTTTTGACGAAATTTGAGGATTTTTTAGTAAAACAATGTTTTTCGAGACTACCCGAGAGCGCGTGTAAAGTATTCCCTGCTTTTCAATCAAACAGCTACAAGTTCCTATTTCACAAGCCCAACATGAGCCATCTTCCTCGGCACGCGATACGCGCTCTTACCGGAGCCCGTACACATAACGAAGACAAAGGGAATAACAACAAAAAGAACGGCATTCTCGAAAATCCACGAAACACGTAGACAAGACGACGAGAGACGCAACGAGGCGCATCAGCAGCAACGTGCACAAGTACCGAGCCTTGCATATACATGTGTGTACTCGCGGGTCTGCTCTGTTTCGCTCGGTAAACGAGTGTGTCCGTCACTTTCCTTCCCGAATGTAAGTGCACAACAACGCACACGGTGAAATTCAGGACTCGCGAACGAGCGTGAAAGTCTTCTTCAAACGCATACAATTGTACACGTACCGAGCGATCGCTAGAAATCGGTATGTATACGGATAACGGGCCGATATGCCGATCCGACTCCCCGTGCGATACCGCATACAATTCGCGAGGTGCGAACATCGCGGCTGAAAGATCGGTCTGTTGATTCTCCCCCTTTTTTTCTTTTTTTTTTTTTCAATCGTTATTATAATTACAATACTGTCGCTCACCCGGCGACCGCAGCGCGAGTGTGTATGTGTCACGCGCTCTTTCTTGGTACACTTTCGGAGAGCAGAGCCGCGTTGTTAATTTTAACGCTTTTCTCTTGCTCCACTTTTATGCGCTGTTTATAATGTACACGCGTTTCGGTGTGTGTTATTCTACGACGACGTGGCCGGCTCTGAATTTTCAGTTAATTTGGCGTGAAACGCTCCTTCCTTCGAGGTGTTTGTGTATGGCACTCTCCGTTCGCAGCCTCGGACAACGAGGGTCATTAGGTAAATACGTTTGAGGGAAAATTGCCGATTCTTTACCGTTTCCCGTGGGTTTGGATTTCATCGCCCTTCAGCGCTATCCAATCCTATACTTTTACATTACCGATCACCCAACCGATTTTTTTCACCAAAACAACAAGGTCACTGCACACGTACTTCGCCCAAGTAGGTCTATGATCCCGTTTTGCAGCTCGGGGGATTGTTCTTGGTAACCCCGGTAATCGTTGGCACCGCCACCCGTGGCGTTCCTCTGCCTCTTGCCGAGCGCCTGGACCAACAGAGCGCCCTGTTCGACACTATTGAGCTTTTTCTTCTTCATGCGTCTGCCCGTTCGGTACCCCTCGGCGTCCTTGTCCCTGTCGGCCTCCTTGACCCGCCTCCTCCTCGTCAACTCGTCCAGATAACTCGCGAACTGCGCCTGATCGCCGTCACCGGCGTCATCGTCGGAAATCGGCAAGTCCTCCTCGTACGGGTAGTCCTGGTAGCGATAAACCGAGTTCGCCCCGTTCACCGCTCTGCTTCCTCTGACAACGACTCTTTCGTCGCGAACGATCGACGGCGAGCTCCCGGATGCAGTGGCAAAGACGAGGACAAGGATCGCGGGGAGGCCGCGCATCTTGGCGGACCGCAGCTGCCGGTCTTTTCCCATGCGGCCTGATGGCTCATCTCTCGCTCGGCCCCACAGCCCCTCCGACCCTCTCCCTCGTGGTGATGCACATGGGACGGCGATGATGACGGACAGCCGAGATCGGCAAGCGAAATGATACGAGACCCGCGCGACGGCTCGGCCAAAGTCCGACTAAGACGGGGATCGTAGATCGGCTCTCTGCTTTCACCGGCCGAAAGCGTTCCGCTCCTACTTTGCTTTCCAAGTGCTTGGCGGCCGCCGGTTTGTCTTTTCCTTCTACGCGTTCGCGCTCTCTTTCTCTCCTACTATTGTGCGGCGCAAGGAGCCGTTTTGTTTTATCATCCCGTGTCGCGCTCCTCCGTCGCGCATCGCTGCTCCCCGTCATACTCGTTTCGCGCCGTTGTTTTCCCTCGTTTTAACTATTGTCACGCTTCGGGTTATTAAATTCGCGGTGGACGACTTTTTTTTTTTTTTTGTTTTTTCGTTTCTCGCGGGTTTGCTTTGATTGTTGTACGTTAAAACAAAACTGGTGTGGTTAACGAAATCGTTGCTTCTTAAGATGCGTGGCCGATAGTTTTCGGGGGAAAAACGTGCTCATTCGAGGGAAATTAATGATGGGTGGTATAGTTATACTACGGTCACGAGCGGAGTTTCCATTGTGAAATTTCATTTTTTTTTTTTTCGTTCCAGGTGAAAAAGAAAATCAACCTCGATTTGTAGGTACGCGTGTTTTGATCCAACGATTAGAGGTTCTTTCGCGGTTCACTGGGTCGCGCCGACGGTGCAGGTGTTGGAGATAGACATCGTTGTTTGGCGAGTTTATGAATCCGCATTAATTACACGGTAAATTGCTCCGCGAAAACGTTAGCATTTTAAATTAAACGGATTCGTTTTTTTTTTTTTCTTTTCTTTTCTATGGTGTCCAAATGATACCATAGCCAAACAAGTAACTTTTGACAAAATAAAGAGTAGAAATCAAGTTATTAAAAATTGGTCAATACATGGTGTCATACATATAATTCCGGCTCTTTATAATTCAACTTGTAACCGAATTACCTTTAACAGTATAGCAAAAAAACCTGTTCGGTTGTTATAACCGGTTCATTACAAAACCAAGATACTATTACGAAAAAAAGTATCCTTTACATATATTCGAAGTGCATATTAGTCACCTCGAAACGTCAAAGTCAAGTTTGCCACTCACATTGTGACGAGTGGCCCCACACACACCCGTACCTATACACACATCACCTTTCTCTCCCCCACACGTGCCTGTCGCTTCGACTCCCCTCGCAACTGCGTCCCGTTGTTGTTATGATCCTCCACTGTCGCTTTCGGTTAGCTAACTGTCCCACCTCGAGCATCGCGATGCGTATTGACGAAAAAGGACTCGCTTTAATCACGTATAGTATAATATATACCTTTACGTACGTACGCGAGAGTGAAGAAACGAGAAAAAAGAGAAATGGGGCGCGCGTTGGCTTTCTTTTTCTATCGGTTATTCATCATGCGCACGCCGGACAGGGCGTTAAAAAGTAAAAGCTCTACGTGCCCATACACACACTCGTAAAACAAGCTAGTACCAGGGCCAATATCCTTGCATGTGTATTTTACACTTGAGCCGGAAGCGATGGCCTTCGATGCCCCGTGGACGATTAATGGACGTGTGCTCTCTCTCTCTCTTGTATGTATTGTATACGATTGATAATTTAAAGTAACGCTTTGGGGGAAAAGAGGGAAAATATTGTTCTTGATAACGCCGAGTAAACAAAGCTCCAGGTGAACTCGAAAGCGATCATTCGCGTGATTGTATACATATTAGGTACCTTTGGGAAAAAGTAAACGAGAGGCCAAACAAAAAAGTCCAGCTCTATCGCTCGGGTCGCAAAGGCACGTACATAGGCGCGCTCAAGCGTGAAAGTCGGGTGTATATACTTTTACTTCTCTCTCTCTCTCAGTCGTTTATACGCGGCCACGCGCTCTCCAAGGCACTCGTCGTCTTTTTTTTTTTTGTTTCTTTCCTTCCTTTTTCACTTACATCCGAGCTCGTCGAAGAATCTCAGCCGGTCGACGGTCGAGCCGTCGATGCTGTTTTCCAGCGCCGCCTCCTCCGGCTGCAGCTGCACCGGTGGATCTGCAAAACGATCGGACATAGAGATCGGTATCTTACCGATTTTTCTTCCCTTTCTTTTTTTTGTCTCTTCGTGTACGGATTTACCAAAGTGCTTGATGTACTTGTCGTTGCGCCTACAGCCGACCGGCTGGAGCGACATGATCGCAGCCATCAGCAGCGGGACGGCGAAAATCGGCAACAACCCCTGCCTCCACATGGCGCCCTCGACCTTTCCGCCGTTGCGGCTCGTCAATCCCAACGGTCCAGTATCGTCATCATCATCTTATTGGCAGTGGAGAGCAAAGCGACGAAAAAGCCACGAAGGAAAAGATCGACATGACGATCTCTCTCTCTCTCTCTCTCTCTCTCGTCCTTCTCCTTCCTCGAGCGGTTGGGCGACGAGATGTGGGACAGGCAGCCAGCCGGGGAGAAACCAGGCCACTGAAACAAGTGGAACGCACTTTGAGAGATACACGTATACATAGAGGGGCGGGCGAAACCACAGCGCCGATGTCTCTTTCTCTCGACAGACAGAGAGAGTTTTTTGGACTTTTGATCATATCTCCCTCTCTATCTTCCATCTTTCGAAATGCCGATAGAGCATTAGGTACGTATGAGGGGGGAACGCGACCAGAATCTCAATAATCCATCGGTCGAGCATAAATGTTTCGTAATGGAGAGAAATTTGGGCACTCTCTAAATTTTCCTCACGAAACCTCACCGATCCGCTGGAAAATCGGCATAAACATGCGCTTATGTATTTATTTGAATATACACCCGAGCACGTGTTTCACGGCGATGACGAAGATCTCCAAATTCATGGAGATACGCTTGAAAATCTTTGGGTGGAAGCGAGTACACGTACGTGCAACGCCATGCGCGTGTACATATTAAGTTATGAGTGAAAGTTCTCGCTACGCGATATATATATATATTGGACTCGCGTATAGATACATACCGGTGACTCGACGATTTTTCGTTCTATTGTCGCGTGGGCTCTTTTTCATCCAACCGAGAGATCGGAATTGTTCGCCGCAGCGCGTGTACACGAGGAGGAAAATCTTAGCCGATCGGTGGAAACAAACTTTTTCATTGAGTATAAAAAAAACAAGGGGTCGAAAAGACCGCTCTTAAACAATAATAATCGAATGGCGCGACGAGCGAGTTAGAAAGTGAACACGCATATTCCCCGCCCGGCTGTTTGTTTCCCCGTCGTTTCAGTTTAATCAAATCCCCGCAAAATTATGCTCGCGTTGGTACGTTCAAGTTTTTTCTCCTTCACTCTCGTTTCTTTTTTGTCAATCGACAACTTTTGTACAACGGTTGATTATTTTACATTTTCACGCACAAAATATAATTTTTTTTTTTTTTTTTGTTATCCTTATACGTACATAAAAAACTAGAAAAACTATTTTCGTAATAAGATAGCGATCGATGTAAAGAGTCCGTTTTCTGGACCATTTGGTAGAAAACAAACAAAGATACCATACATAGTCACGTACAATTCTGGAACACTTTGAAAAACTGTCTTAATGATGTTTGACTAATTTAGAAAATAATTGTACACGCGCCTGGGATGTAAGGAAAAAAAAAAAAAAAATGTCATTTCGCGTCAGCGATAGCTCAATTACAAGCAGCAGGAGGCGATAAATCACCGGGAGGGGGACAAGGAGTTGGCTAACGCTCGCGTAACAGCGAGAGAGGAAGGAGCAAAAAATAAAAGGAAGGGGGACCTGCATCATCGTGGCGAGGAAGAGACAAGCTTCGACGGACATTTGCGTTTCTCGCTGAAAGAAGTAAGTAGGTACACGCTGATTAAATTATCGGGGCGAGCTTTCGTTTCGCCGATGAGTTCGATCATAGGCCTACTTTTGCGCGGTATAATAAGCGCCGATATTTCATAACGAGTCCCCCGTGTGCCATTTGATTAGTTGCGCCAGCGACTCGTGAATACTGAATAAAATCGAGAGAGCTGCAATAGGGGCAGTACTTACAACTTACGTTCACGCGCTACTAGTCGCTCACGAGGGCCTATTTGCATTTCATCAAATTAACAGGCACCATCGGCGTATATTGAATCATGTATACTGTACTCTCGTGAACGTATGATAATTTTATTTTCCAGTCAAGTTGAACGTCGTTGACGTGAAACATTGCGTTTTCTCGAGGCGTTTCTTTGGAAAAAAGAAAGGAAAAAAAAAAAAAAAAGAAACTTTTTAAAAGATTTATACAAGAGAGTGTAGCGGGAAAAAAAGAAAACCCAAGCGAGCGCGCGCGTGGCAATCGGAACGTAAAGAGAAAGAGAGAGAGAGAGAGAAAAAAAAGCACAGATGTTTGTAATGTACCTTTCGCTCGCACTTCTCTCCCCGTGTTTGATGTGTCCCTCCTAAACTCGTTGCTAACAATCATTAACGCGACAGGCCGGCCGTGCGTCCTCCGTGTACGCGACTGGATGTATATATTTTATGTGCAGCTTTGACTATTTTTTGTGGATTTTTATCGGCGCTTCGTTCCTTTCTCACTTTGGGTGGAACTAAAAAGTCTGTGGTAGGTGTGTGATGATGGGTTTTTCGGTGCCCAGATTTCGTTTTGAAAAAGGTACTTTTCGCTTTGCTTGGACTTGACTTTTGTGAATGAGCGATTTGTCGATTTTAATGACGAT
Source organism: Copidosoma floridanum (assembly GCF_000648655.2). The sequence goes on from NW_019379589.1 coordinate 1,751,425, forward strand.
TTTTTCCCCGAGAGATTTCCATTTTTTTTTTTTTTTTTCGTCCACGAGCATGCGTAATTCGAGATCGGTAATGCCCGGTTCGATACCCTTATTTTTTCCAAAAAATTGTTTCGTTACAAATTGTTTGTATAAGCAATGAGAGAAGCGAGAGCTTTTTTTTTTAGCTAATTTAAAGAATGATTTCTAGATACTTTGATGGCTAGTTTTTTGTGATATTTTTTATAAAATCTACAGTCTAAGCGAATGAAGACTTTTTTTGCGTGGAACTATAACCGACAAAACTGACAATATTTTTAATCTGTTAAAAGATAATGTCGTTATTACTTTTGTTAATCAAATTTTTTTTAAACAATTCATCGGGCCACTTATCGAATTTCTGACCAAAATCTGTTTGCTCGAGAGATCAAAATGTGTAAAAAGGAAAAAAAAGCGTTTGGAAGGTCATGAATTACTACACCGAAAAACGCAAAGTGTAACTTTTGATTCCCAACAACGAGGGTCGTGTGAAATCCCTGGATTTTTCGCAGACAATAATTACTCGACTCAAAAGTGTCCACTTAAATAACACTTGAAATGTCCACAGGTATATAATATATAATCACGTTCGTCTTGCAAGAGTCGCATTATTTTTTACTTCTCTCTGTCGGGGTAACCCACGAACACGGCGTCAATTAAAAAGTTAAGCATCAAATACCGATGGCGTGACTAATTTTCGGGAAAAAATTACGCAGAACTTTCTCTCACCGGCAACGTTATAACACAGAAATTATTTTCCGGCGACACTTTTTTTCTTTCTTTTTTTCAAGATTCAGCGAAACGATAACCCAACGAAATTCCGCCACGGATTCTCATCTGCCATATTTAAAAAACTTTGATTCGTGTTTCCTGGTACTCCAAATTTCGACGAAATCGTTAAACTACTTTTATACTGATTATAATTTTTTGGGGGGTTTGGAAATTTTTTAAATTGTTTGAAAAATCTACCGATCGAATGGAGCATATTTATTGATACGTGAGTGTGGAATAAATAGTTTTACAGGCAAAAAACTAAATTAGATTGGAAATCAATATCGTTTACTTTGAATACGTTACGTTCAAGTCGATTTTCATCGGCTTGTGTATACCGAGTACGACTACTTTGAAACGAAATTGACGTCTAAATCCGCGACTCTTGCAACTTTACCGATCAAACCGGCAATACCACAATCATTTCACTTTCAATTTGGAAAAAAATAAAAACAAATAAATAAATAAATAAATCTTATTTAAAAACCTCTGGGTTCCAAAACGCCGTCGTCTCCTGCAACTTTCTCTTCCTCGCTATGTATCTCCTTGACAGCTCGAAAACTCCCCAAAACAAAATCTCCCGCGACGCATCACTTTTCGAAGCTTTCCACAAAAATCACGCAAAGCACAAAGTGAAACATTCAAGTAGCTCCGACAAAAAAGAACGCCCCGCACACACACTCGCGCAAAACCGCGCTTCCACTCTCGTACATAGACAATCGGCAAGGAGGCGAGCTTCGAATGGTAAAAAAAAGGCTGTGTATCCACGCGCGCGCAAACGCGAGAGCAAAATGAGCAATTGCCGTGAGTACGCGTGTACCTATATATACACGAATGTCGCGCGCACGGGGTGGACTGTACGCGCGTATGGATAAATCGGTAAGTCCCCCGTGACTGACTCGCCGCTGCTCGCTGACTACTGATGAGGAAAAGGGGCCCCGGCTCGTGCTTGATGCCCACTTGGGACGACTCTTTCTCTCCTTTCCTCTCCGCTGTGGATTTGTATCTCTCTCCCTGGCCACGGCCATACACGCACGCGGTACTCTCTCACCGATACTTTGTCTTTTTTTTCCTTCCTTCGACCCACCGGTCGTCTCCGAGAGATAGAGAGAGAAGGAAGGAAGAGGCTGCACACACGCACGTTCATGCTATACATCCGCTCTCACTCTCACCGAGCGTGCAATGGTCACCGTAAGTACAAAGAAGACCGGCCCGGCGATCGGTATGGGCCTGCGAAGTCTACAATAATTTTTTTTACCATATTTCGGATAATATACATTAGGATACGCCTTATTATACTCATCTCATACTTAAGGCTGGAAAAAAAAAATTAGTCCTACACGATCGAGATGATAAAAAACTGTTCAAGTATACCGATCAACCGTGCACTATTGCTCGTACAAAGTCGCAAATAAATGAATTTGTCCGATCACACGCATACGCGTATCCAACATGCAAATATACTTGATCCATTTACATGTGTACGATTGTACATTACATATCGTATAATATTCGTATGCGCATTACTATTATTGGTGTAGGTATATGTGTACGCGCCTTGTTCGTTATCTCGATCTCAACCTCCTGACGCTCCCATACATCCGTTGCGCTCGTCTCCCTTTGACTTTATCTGCATCTTAAATTACATATGCTATCCCCATGTACTTGTGTACCCTATAGAACCTCCTCCTCCTTTGTATACAATATCGTACAATAGTGAGATCGGTATGGGGACATTATTATGCTAACAGCTGTATATACGTACGAGCGACCGGTCGTGCCCGAAAAAATTGAGCTCATAATTTACAACGTGTATACATGTCTAGTTGCGTAAATAATAGCGAGTGTCTTTACATTTTTCGTAGAAAGTGAAATCTTTTTTTTTTTTTTTTTTTTTTCGTTTTTTTACACTTACTCGGCGCGCCCAATTACACTCAGTTTCGCATATTTAACCGCTACGCGCGCTTGTGTGATTTTCAATTTTAGCGAGTGACGCGTGTATATGTATGTATGTACACGTTCAATTGAATAAGTGCGACGAAGTGCGTGTAGCTTTTCGTCAACTTCCGGTAGCTCGTTTTTTATTTCCTCTGCAATACAATTGCGTTACCTTAGGACTTACACGCACGTCATCAAATTTATATATATATATATTATTAGTTGTTCCAGAACAATAATCTGTCAAATGAACTGTCAAAATACATTTTTTTCCATATGGTCCAAGAACCTGGTATTAGTCAATCGAGCCACGCCCCGCTTTTCGTAAAATCTCAAATTGGGATAACGAAAATCTAGGAAAAACACAAATATCTCGCGCTCGCATCCGATTCTTGTCCTTTGGGAGGCCGCGGCGCTTATTTTTTTCCCCCTTCATTGCTTTCTTTATCCTCGCCTCTCCGCGCCACTTTTATTTTCGTTTCGTAAGAAAGGCGCGTCACTTTCTTTTTCAAACTTTCGTCTTTCTCTCCCAAGTGACCTTTATTTCCCCCCGTTCTTGCTCTCGTGTGGTACACCACCGGGGCGCTCGTACCTTATTTTTCTCCAGCATCCTCCTCTCTCTTTCCTTCTGATAACAGTTTCGCAACGTTAGTTGGGGAGCAAATCACCTTTTTTAGTTTACACTCTCGGATTCCGTGTGTCAAAGTTACATAAATGGGGTCGTTTAGTGTATAAAAAAAAAATTAAAACCAAGTTTTACATTTTACATAAATATTTATTACATGTAGTATCACATACCATAGGCAATACGTTTAACACGGTTTGCTTCGATTAATGGTTTAGCTTACGATAAACATGTAAATTACACTGTTCTTTTCTGTCAGTACTCGTATTTTTTATATTTGTTAAATTTGTGTCATTTTTTTTTTTTTTTTTTTTATTAGAAAACGCTTAAATGTAAAAAAATAGGAATTTTCGTAACTCAACCCTAGCATACTTAATGTAATTTATAATACTTGTAATACTCTATAAGGCGATTCAACTTTGTATTTGGTTGAATTACATGGTATAAATTACTTTATAAAAAAATAAACATTCATAATTTTTTCACACACCTCAATAATGTTACCAATTAGTCGACTGTAATTTAAGAGCTCATTTAAAACTAAATCTTTCCACAATACTCTCAAGAACTTGGTATTGGATCACAAAAATAAGAGAAAACTAAAAACAAACAAACTTGCTCTCTCTTTGAATCTACTTACGCGAGGATTCACAATATTCCAAGATTTGGCATTCCATTAAGAATCGAAGGAACAAAAAAAAAGTAAAGTAAACATTGTACAAAAAATCTTCCAAGAAATAATGCACTTTTATATAGCACGAGCGACTAATTTTAACGATCATCGGGCAGTATTTTTCTCTTTTTGCAATTAACTTTGCTCTCTTCGGCCTTCCTGGCCTTTGCTCCTCGCCTGTACTGCAACTTGAGCAGACACGCATAATTTGTAAACGTCTCCTCGAAAAACGTCGACTCTATAATTTTATTGAACGCCCCGTCCTCCTCGCAGTAGCAAGCCAGAATGGTGTGCCTGTCCATGCACAATACATCCAGCAAGGACGTAGGCTTGTCGACGTAGATATTCCTCAACAGCAGTGTCTCCAGCTTGCAATCTTGCCTACGACGCCTAGCGCGCTCCAGATCCGTGGTACTCATACTGAGATTGTTTATTGACTTTTGATTGTGGGTGCTGACCGGCATGTTGGCCACGAGCAGCTTTTGCACGTGATCGTAAATGGTCAAACTGTGCGGGTGCACCGCAACGTCGAACGGAGTGGCACCGGCGCTATTTTCCAGATTGACGTTAGCACCCCACTTTAATAATTCTTGGACGACGTCGCGTTTTACGTTCTTTGAAGAGGAGGCCAAGTGCAGCGCTGTATTCCAATTAGCGTCCTGTGCATCAACGTCGCAACCTCGACTACAAAACAGATCGATGTAGTCGAGGGTACGTGGACGTATTTTCTCGATTCTGGTCTTCTTTTGCTCTGAAACATTTTGTTCACAAAACAAATCTATTAATATGTGCAGCAACGATTGGTCATCATAAGGTCGAATGGTGTTTGTACTGGCGCCAGAAAACACAAGATGATCAATGATCTCTGGATCAGCGGCTACTTCCAGCGCCAGGTGCACCGGCGTGCCATGCATACCGTTGTCACTGCAATTCAGGTTGGCCCCGCTATTCACCAGCAGCTCGACTGTCTCTTTGGCGTGGTAGCACACTGCAAAGTGGAGAGGCGTGTAAAGAGCAAAGTTTTTCAAATTGTACAGAATCTGCTCATTAATATCCTCCTTTTTTAGCATCTGCTTCACAAGATCGACGTTGTTGCGGCTACAGGCGATATGAAGGAACGACAATCCGTTCAGGTCCACTAGGTCGTAATTATTGAACGAGAATTTGGAAAATAGCAAATCAACTATGCTGTTTGTCTTATCGATCTTCTCTGGATCCTCGGTGTACAGCGCCAGGTGCAGAGGAGTCATGTAGTCTCTATTCTGAGACTCAACGCAGGCACCATATTCGACCAGTAGGCGTACCTTGTCTGGATCACCACTCTGTACTGCCATGTGCAAAGGAGTGCAGAGCGCGAAGAAAGGGTCCTTACAATCGACTGTTTCTTCTATCCAAGCTCCATTGTGCAAAAAATGCTCCACTACCTCTGGCTTCTCTTTGAGGCATACCACGTGAAAGGTCGTTAGCATATTTGAATTGTGAGCTTCGGTCTTCCTGATCCCCTTGGTGAGTAGGTAATCGACGAGGGAAGCTTCTTCGCTGAGCTTGCAGGCCAGGCTTCGAGGTGACATACCACGGGCGTCCAAGGCATCGAGATTACCATTCGCGGCGACGAGGACGCGCGCGACCTCCGCAGCTCGGAACTCTACGGCAAAGTGCAGAGCTGTGTAGCCGGGATAAGCCGAAGACTTATAGTCAACAAAGTGATTGATGCTTGCTCCGGCGGCCAGAAACTTCTGTACGATCACGGGATCGTTCACGGTGCACGCTATGTGCATGAGGGAAATTCCAGCCTTGTTTGCTAAATTTTGGTTGCCTGCGCCACAGCAGAAAGAAAGCAGTTCTTTGACCAATTCGTGCCTCTTGGTGAGGAAAGCTACGTGCAGCGGTGTGTTACCCTGCTTGTCGGCCGTAAGAACAGATGCTCCCTTCGCCAGAAGACTAATGACAAGCTCCTTGTCGTTTAGGCCCACTGCGTGGTGTAACGGAGTGACTCCAGTTTGTGAAAAAGGGCTCGTCATCATGGAGTCTGTTTTGTTTACTCTGCAGCCGTTCTTCAGGAGAAATAAAGCCAAGTCTCTGTGTCTGCTCTTTATGGCACACTTTAAAATCTTGTAGTCTAAAACAGATGAGCTTGTGGCGATCTTCTTGTTGACGGCAAGGTTATATATTTGTTTCAGAGAACTATCCTGGACTTTGCGAAGCAAATTCGACTGTTGTTTCCTAAAACGCGAAGCAAAAACAAACGTATTGAAAAAAAAAAAAAAATTAATTCGAGTGTCAAGAAAAAATATCACAAAAATCTGAACTATACGCCCAAGTATTACGTTTTCATTTTTCTCTTGTGGGCTAATATTTTGGCCTTCATTTGCTTATCACTAGTTGATTTCATCAGATTCAACATAGTACTTTCGACTTTTTGCTTTTTCTGATGACTACGTAATATACTCTTTAACTCGAGATTCATGTTTACAGTTGACTGCTACAACAATCAAACATGTTCAAATTAAAAAAAAAATTTATGATAATTCAGTTCTATGGAGTACATGCAAGAATGCAAGAATTAGCAAAACACCGCCATAATTATAAACAATATAAATGGCAGAATTAGCAGTGAACACTGCACAATTGCACATAGGATCCAAGAGAGAAAAATCTAATTACCTGCGATATTTACTAACAAGTAACAATGACAACGCCATACCGCATAAACACTATCAAAAACAATCAGATTACTTATTTGCCGAATTGCCGACCTGGGCCGACTGTGTATAGATATACAGATATGTCACAACGATTGCCAACATAACCTGACATCACTGCCGGTGCCCAAATACTGCCGTAGTGCCGACAGTGCCGTACTGCCGTATCCGTATAGTCGGTATTGTGCCATTTTAAGGCCGTGCTGATTAGGGTGCCTGTACATGGGCGTCTTACAGTCTTAAGCCTGTGAGCCACACCTATGGCGGTTGATTTAATTCAAACTGATGTTAACTGAATACCGATATAAAATGATTTAAACAAGGAAATAGACACTTTATTCATGATAAAACTATGTAACGTGATTACATTATAAGGTTAGAACGTCTTTAAGGCATCCAATGAAAAATTTCTACAATTCATGTTAATACAATAATTTTGTCAACATAACCTCTCTATTTAACGACTCAGCGTTAGCAAAATTTTTTTAAGTTTTGGTGGCTAAATATCTTTCCAATATTATAATGCAATCACGTAACATAGTTTTGTTACGAACAGGACGCCTATTATCTTGTTTAAAACAATTTATATCAATATTCAGTTAACGTCAGTTCGAATTGAATCACCCGCCATAGGTTTGGCTTACAGTCTTAAGACATTCAAACACCCATGTACAGGCTCCCTTACAGTCTTAAGACATTCAGACACCCATGTACAGGCTCCCTTATCAGCAGCTGATATTAGGTATGTTCGGGGACCAAGATTGGGCGCACGCCGTCAACCCGCGCTCGCCTGCGCTCGCCGAAGATGAAGAAGAAGACGAAAATATGAAACAATCGTCTACTTCCATTGCTTCCATACTTTACATTGCAATGGAGCTATTCACATAGAAATTTTTTGCTTATTTCATTGTGAACGTTCATATTGAAAAGGGGGTTCCACTGTTCCGCTAAACTCAAATTATGCTGTGTTCTCTGTCAGTCAACATTATAGTTGCGACCAACCATACTAGGCTTAGTTGCCTGATCCTGATGGAAAAAGAGGTATAGGTCTGTTCAGTCTGTTCACTCACTTTGAGTTTAGCGGAACAGTGGAACCCCCTTTTCAATATAAACGCAATGAAATAAGCAAAAAATGTCTATGTGAATAGCTCCAGTAACTTTAGTTAACCTTTACAACATTTAGTTAATAGTAAACACAGAACAGCTGATAGTTAACGGTGGTCGCCCGAACTTGACGAAAGAACGCTCGAGCGCAGGCGAGCGCGCGGGTTGACGGCGTGCGCCCAATCTCGGTCCCCGAACATACCTATTAATAGCTGATGCCATCTAAATACCTACATTATACGTAAATTATCGACAGTTCGTTCGATTGCAAATTTAAAAATTCGATATATCGCATGGAACCTAAAATATTTATAATGAAATGAGCTACTTAAAACGTTTGATGGCGTGCGTAGCCTAATAAATTTATAAAAATTCAATTCAATTTATCAGAATATCAAAAAAAAATTAAAAATGCAGAATTCTTCATTTCACAATGTTTATTTATGTAATACCTGTAAATACAATTTAACGCATGTACTTTTCACTTAAATTCTAAATGGATGACTTGAGTATTCAAAAAAACATCAAAACATTGAAATACACATTTTTCATGTAATACATTACATGGTGTTTCAAAAAATTTGTATTTTCAAACAAGTAATACAAATAATGATGTCACGGTCTTTTAGGTTTCAAATAAAAAGTTATTCTAACAAGATAAACAGGACAAAGTAAGCAGGTTAAGGTAATAAACTGTTGGATAATAGTTTCGTGGGACACTTTTCAACATGGCTTTCGTAGCAAAAAACATTGGAGAACTTTTTCTTACAAAAATCGCAACTAAACTGTAGTTCAAAAATCTCGGTTGCATGTTGCGACTGCAAGTGTCTCTTGAGACTGAATTTAGAAACTGTTGTGAAGCCGCAATGATTACAAGCAAGACGTTCTCTGCGAGTTAAGCCACAGTGCTTCAGGTGCTGCCTTAACGACATTTCAAGGGAGAATCTCATCGAGCACTTTGTACATGGATATTTCAAGTCTTGGTCCTTCGGATGTCTGCGCAGTTGGTGATTTAGTAGGTATCGCGGCATCCGCGTTGTATATGTACATTCGTCGCAAAAGAGAGTATTCATTTTTTTACAATTCTCCATGTGATTTAAAAAATCAGGTTCAAAAGAGTACGTTCTAGGACACGTATCGCAGCTAAATATTTTCGGGGCGTGCTGTCGCGCTACGTGGTAATTGACAAGACAATACGAAGTGTACACCATATTGCAATCTGAACATTGAAAGTTGTACGGGCAACAGCAGTTTATGCACGTGGTGTATCTGTATTCCAGCGTATCTCCCGGCTTGTGTTGGCACTTTGGACAGTATACTACTATTTTGCTGTCTATAACTAAAAATAACGTAAAATGTTAAACCATGCATGTGTAGTATACATAAGTACATGATGTAGAAATTAAGTATCATACTTCTCTTGTGTTCCTCCTTAGAGGGTTCAGGCATTTTTACAGTATTAAAAGAAACTTGGGAAATATTTTCTGAAAATAACATTTTTTTAAAAACATAATTCACAACGTCCCAATGAAGCTATTATTTCAAACATGTTTACCAACAACAGCAACATCCTCATCATCCCTAACAAGAGGCTGGTCGTTGTTGATAACGTGTTGCTGCATGTGCACCATAATGACAGATCTGTGCTTTGTTTTGTATGTACAATACTTGCAAGATAAATCAGCGGCCCTTCCGCAATGTCGCGTGTGCTTTACCAATGAACGACGGGAGTGCAGCTCTCTGCCGCATTTCTTGCAGAGGTGTATATCTTGTTCAGGATCGACTAGCGGAACTGAAAGTGATGGTAGCAAGGACTGTTGGGCTTGGACTACCCGTTGCTCTGTCCTGCGACTCCTTGCCTCGAAATAATTGCAATCAGGACACAATACTGAGGAATGTTCAATGACCTCGCATTCGCTTCGTAAATGCATCGCCATGTGGTGTGAGGTCAGCTGATACGTGTGGCAGCGGTTGCAGTGGAAAGTCAGGACTTTGGAACAATTTTCGCAGATTTTTCGATAATTCTGTGGTAGTGATGTGTATGCTGTGAAGCACATCTTGCAATAAACCCGCACAAAGTCTGGTACATCTGTGAAGGTTATATATTTTTGGACTCAAGTGCAAAATTTTGATTAAAACTTTAAAAACAAATGCGGAACACTCACGAATTTCCAGCATTTCCGAGGGAAGATGTTTCATTTTAGCTGCAAAAAATTATAAAGAATAATGCTTTTTCACTGAAGTTTCGATATCGTTTAAAATTAAAATGTGAAAAATATTCCAACTATTTTAAATACCTAATGCTGCTTTTGCTTTCAAATAAGAATTATTAGCAACCCGGAAGATGTCATTGTCATGGATTTTATTGCGGTGATGTCTTTTCATGTGTGAAATAAGACTTCGTTTTTGCTTGAATTTGTTATCACAGAATACACATGGTATATATGGGCCTATGCGACACATATCCCAATGCCTAGCAAAGTTCACGTCTGTGAAAACTCTTTTGCACTTTGGACAGCGTGCAACTCTAATCGAAATTCTTTTAGGGAGATTATCTCCACCTGCAAGTATAATTAAACCCTTGATAATTGCACAATGTCACTTTTACCATTAAAAAATACTTAAAATTAAAACACGTACCAGGTGTTTGGCCATTACAACTTTCATTATTTTGATTCAGACGGTTAAATAATTGACTCTCCCTTACAAAATTTAATCTTCGTTCCAAAGTAGAAGAAGCAGAATTATATCCACAGTAGTTAATAGTCCTTTCGCTTTGATTATTTACTATATTAACGTCATCTGTAAAAAAATTTCATTGAATAAAATGCAGTAGATGGAATTATAAAAATCATTGTTGTGTATACTTTGTCGATTGGGAACATGCAAAATTAATGGCGACTCTTCAATATAATCATCATCTACGTGACTTCTCGTTTCATAGTCCTCATGAGATGCTCCATATGTACAAAGTGCCTCATCCACTACAATTTAAATGAGCATATTAAAACCAATGATTACATATAATAATAGTAAACATATGTTAGAGTAAGAATCAAGATAATTACAGTGATTCATGTCATTTGCTATAGACTCAAAAGCATCCTTTAAGCTTATATAAAAATTATGTTTATCAATTGGTTGGTCAAGTTTCCTGATTTGATTTTCTGAAAAGAGAAACACAAACGTGTAACTAATTTTTCACACATTATTTGAAAAGTGAATCTTACCAGGACGTGGGTTTTTAAGCGCATTTCCTTCATAAGTCAAAAATTCACTAATTGATTCACTATCAGTGTTACGTTCGTCATCAGTAAAAGTACTAGATTCATCAGATGAATTTTCAGTTGACATGTCACTAGAATCTGCAATCTTGCTTACTATAAATAAGACGATTGATTAATTGACAAATTAATAATTTATATTGTTTCTTTCTATGATTTGCATGTATACCAGAATTAGTTTTACTCGTTACTACTTTTAAATGTCCATTCGAGTGAAATGAATCATCGGTGGTATTATACTTAACGCTTTCATCTGGTTTACCTTCAATAACAGTTTCATCATCAATTGTTAAAATGTCTATTTCATCATCTAAAATTAAAGTTATACGTGTGAGTTGGAATTTTCTTACTTATAAAATGTATGGACTGTAGATTCAAATGAATTAAGCTTACCAGATTCATCAACAAGATTTTGTACATTTGTTAATTTGTGAGTATTATCTAGCTCGATTGCATGCTTATTTTCTTTATTATTTGCTTCATTAGAAATTGTCATTTCTCGAGAAAATTTAACCAGTAAATTCTTGCTCGGGGTATGACACTTATCTTTCTGTTGCATACATGACTCTACCTCTTTACTTTCTGCTTGTACACGGTACTTTGTTGCATTTGATGTACTATTTTGATTAATACTGATTAAATTATATTTTTTCGATTTTTTTTCTAGAGTATCTTCATTTGTTGATTGTTGATTTTTAATATTGGTAGTCAAATTTTCTTTATTAATACTGGATAGGTTGATTTCACTTGACTCTGTTTCATCTGAAAAAAAAAAGTAAATTACAAATTTATTTATGAATGAGTAAAATTTTGATTATACCTGTAGTTAAACAATCAGAGTTCTTTCTTCTAGTTTTTTTAGAATTGGACTCACAAGTTAAACTCTTGCCTGAGTGTACATGAAACATAAGTTAATTGAAAATATAATTGTTATTTTAATTTAATGAAAAAAGTTCTGGTGAATTTTCAATAATCCATCTGACAGTTTTGAATTAACGAATGTTTTTGTCCCACACTGTACACTTTACCCTAACTCTACATGTTACGTGACAGGTGTAATGAAAAGACTTGGAAATACATAGTATTAAAGAATAGAAGGTATAAAAATGGAAAGAATACAGGGAAAATCATTAAGTCATTTTACTTACAGGAATTGGTAGATTTTTCTAAAACAGTGCCATCTTTTTTGGAACAAGGATATTTTGTTGTATTTATAGACATCCTTTCTAGAATAACTATAAAAATCAAAATACATGGTGATTTAGTAAAGACAAGTTTTTACGGTATTGCAATAGTTTTAAAACCTACCCTTTGGATATAATGAATTATTTGCACAAAATGGAAGATCCTTACTTGAAGATTTAGATTTTTCAGTTCCTTTATGTTTTTTTTCTAAATTTACAACTACTTTTTTTGATTTCATCTTCTGCGTACATTTTTTGACAACTGCAAAGTAATATTCATTTCAATGTTTAGAACTTTTAAATGTACATACACCAAAGTTAATGACAAAATACAAACCTTTGATTTTTTTAACCTCTCCCTGGCTATTAGCAATAATTTTATCAGTCTTAATAACGAGCTTCTCTAAAACAACTTGGAAATTGACAGAGGATCAATAATTATGCATGTAGATATATGATTTCATGTAACAAGTATCTAATAAAACTGAGTTTGGTGAAAAAATTTCACGTACAACTTACCTACTGGTATTTTCATTAAGCATTGAATTTTAGCGGCACTCAAGCGTTTGTTACCTAAAAATTAATTTTAAAAAATTAACAATTACGATATTAAAAATAAAAAAATAAAATATTATTTTCAAAACATTTTAAACGTTCTTCAACTAATGTATCTCCGTCGAAATTAATAATAAATATCATCTTAAATATCTTCGCAAGTAACTTGGTATGAAACTTTTTGTTTACATCATATGACAGACATAACCTTAGCACAAGATTTTATGAATTTATCTACAAGTGAAATAATACTAAGTATAGCAATATACGCACCACTCCCACTCGGCATTTTGAACAATTATGCCAATACAACTGTTACGAGCAGAAATGGCACTGCCTCATTCGTACGAAAAACGATAAAACGCCTTCAGTGAGTTTCTTGAAAATATTTGCAGGTATTCCATTACTTATGTTAATTGCAATAGGATGTACCTAATAGAAAAGTACGACTTGCACATGCACACGCTCGGTTGTGCTCTATGGGCTCTGCTAAGTATGGGGGCTTGGGAGAAAATATAGAGAGGTCCCCTTTGCCCTCTTCAGCTACTGCGCCTGTATACACGTGTGTATAGCGTGTTGCGTTGAATCGGTGCAGTCCAGACGAATATTTAATTAACAATTTCTCGTCCGCATTGGGAATGATTTAAAAAATTTTAATGATTGTACATTTTAATTTTTCAAGACTGTAAAAAATAATTTACTTATTAAGTTTAAAGAGGTGTATTGCTGGATTTGAAAAGAAAAAAAAAAAATTTTTAATAAAAGATTCTCTTTTACTACTTAGTGTATCTTTATTTATTATGAATTATAATGTATAACATTGCAAAAATTACTTGGTAAAAATATATTATATTTTAAATTATCTTGGATAAACTATAAAATACATTTAAAATGTATAAATTTTTAATAGGAATAATCAATTCTCATGAGACTCTTTGGTTGGTTCCATAACAAATGACTCGTTGTCCAGCACATCGATTACCTCTATGGGTTTTGAATGACCGATATCACAGCTAGTCGTCTCGGGCTGTTCAAGCAGCATGAAACTTTTTTTTTCCAGGTTTAAAGTTACATTGACAGACGAAGTAAGATTTTCGTTAAGCGCTGATGTAACTTTTAATTTTTTCATGTTTTTAGCTTCAGCAGCAAGGCCTAGTCCTATCCTCCTCTTTCGACGTTGTACATTAATTGGTTCGGTGATACCCTGGGAATGTTTGCCTAATCCTCCACCGGACCAACCCATCAATTTCATTATCTTTGAGCCCACATTATTTTGGGACATGCCTTTGTCAGATGATTCACTTTGTAGAATTTCGTTATCTGGTCTATCCATATTTGAACTCAAATTGTTAGTGGGAATTAATGAAGATGATGAGTCATTGTTTGCTTGAACACTGCCGAAATAACTCCTTAATCCTTCAAGCGCTGCTGCATAAGCTTGATATTTAGAACTAATTCGATCACTTGATATACTTTTTGCAATACATTTTTTATTAAAAAATATTGAACACGAAATATTGGATTGAAAGTTTTCGACCACGCAATTGAATGGGATTTTGTTGATTTTGGCAAATTTGCAAACAGTGTTCTGTGGTGGCACAGATAACTTACATAAAAGTTTTCTAGAATTAGTAAAGAAAGCATCTTTAACTGCTGCATAAATATCAGGTTTTGTAAAACTATTGACTGAAGATTGAACATCTGTTGTTTCGGTGGCACCTTGAGAACTTTCACCTAATGCACCAGCTAAGTGCGACAGTTTACCAACGTTGTCTATTACCTTTTCAACAACTTCAGCAAAGGTATCTTCAAAAAATTCACCTGATTGACTGGTAGATTCCATTATCTGTGAGCCAATTTTTGTACTACTTGAATCAACAGATTTTGATTGGTCATTTAAAGTCAAACCACTGGATACATTAATAGGGAAATCTTTGTAGACTTGGACGATCTTAATATACTTTTTCATCTCTTCTAATGCTGCTGCATAAGCCTTTTTCTTAGCTTTTTTTTTTAAACGATCCAAACTTTTTCCTATTAATTGATTATTCAAAAATATTGAGCATAAATAAAGTTGCTCAACGTTTTTAACCCAACACTCTAGTTTGATATTGTTTTGGTTTGCAAATTTAGAAACAGTGGTATGTGGTTGCTCCCTGAGCTGTTTATACACAACACAGTCTTGAAATTGGATGAGAAACTTATTTTGAGTTGCTGCATGTGTATCTGTTTTTTCCAAACAATTAACTGAAGACTGCTGTACATCAGCTGGATTAATGGTACATCTAGTCGTTTCATTGGATTGGTCACTGTGTAAACCTATTGCTTCACCCACAACTGGAACTTCTTTGTGTACATTTGTGCCAATGGATGTTGATTTTTCATTGAAATCTAAATTACTTGGAATTTTTGGAGGCAGGTCATTTTTGAATTGGATGATTTTAAAAAACTTTTGCAACTCTTCAAGAACTAAGGCACAAGCATCCCTTCTTGCGTTTTTTCGATGGTATCCCATACCTTTTGCAACTAATCGTCCATTAAAAAGTACTGAGCATGAATCGTTGTTTCCAACTCTTTCGTACAAATAATTTAAAGTGATGTTGTTTCTCTCGGTAAATCTAGAAATAGTGCAATTTAGTTGCTCACTTTGGTGCTTGTACACAACATTTTCAATTGTTGGAATGAAAAAATTATCTTTAGTTGTTGGGTGTACATCTGCTTCTTCAAGACTATTAGCTGAAGGTTGTTGCAGGTCTGTTGGTCCAGTGGCACCTTGAGAATTATCATCATCTGATCCGCAACTAGCCAAATCAATTATCTCACAAATGTCATTATCTTCCGAGGCTTGATATCCAGGTCGTCCCATCTCTTGTTCGACACCTTGAAACACATTACCACCACTAAATTCATCTGATGGTCCAATCAATTCAATTTTTTTTGAAGCAATGTTTTCAATATTTGAAACACTGGGTGTTGATCTTTCATTCAAATCCAAATTACTTGAAATTTTTGGAGGCAAGCCCTTTGTGAATTCGATGATATTAAAATACTTTTTTAACTCTTCAAACACTACTACACAAGCCTTCTTTCTAGCAGTTTTTCGATACTGTCCAATACCTTTTCCAATTAATTGTTCATTAAAAAATATAGAGCACGATTCGTTGTATCCAACTTTTTCGTACGAAAAATTTAAAGTGATGTTGTTTCTCTCGGTAAATCTAGAAATAGTGCATTTGAGCGGCTCACTTTGGTGCTTGTACATAACATTTTCAATTGTTGGAATGAAAAAATTATCTTTAATTGTTGGGTGTACATCTGCTTCTTCAAGACTATTAGCTGAAGGTTGTTGCAGGTCTGTTGGTCCAGTGGCACCTTGAGAATTATCATCATCTGATCCGCAACTAGCCAAATCAATTATCTCACAAATGTCATTATCTTCCGAGGCTTGATATCCAGGTCGTCCCATCTCTTGTTCGACACCTTGAAACACATCACCACCAAATTTTTCTGATGATCTCATCATTGATGTTTCAGTTGAATCAAAATAATTGAAACCTATTAAAGGTAACGAATCAACTTGAATAATGTTAAAATGTTTGTTCAACTCTTCAAGCACTGATGCTAGCGCATGTCTTTTAGCCTCTTTTTTAAAAGCTCCCGTACCTTGTCCAATTGATTGTTGATTAAAAAATACTGTGCATAAATAAAGGGTGTCAACTTTGTCAAATCCAAAATCTATTGCAATGTTGTTTCTCTTTGCAAATCTGGCAACAGTAGTATGTGGCCACTCTTCCTTGTGTTTGTACACAACATTTTCTACAGTCTGAATATAAAAAATATCTTGAGCTGATTCATATGGATTGTTGCATAAAGGTTGTTGTGGATTGATTGGTTCACTCATACCCATGAAATTACCTCCAGATCCTCTACTAGTCAAGTTTGTTGTCTTACCAAAATCATAATTCTGTGGATTTTGATGACTAGATCTTTGTTGTGCTTGTTCAACTTGAATATTCTTTTTAACATGAACTTTATGAGTCTGATCAGTGAACTTAATAATTTTAGCATTGTTTTTGTTTGCATAACTTGAAACCGTGGTCTTTGGATTATTTCTATAACCCCCACGAAAATTATTTGGAGTGTGCACGGGAAAATGACGTTCTGTGGTTGTTTGTATGCTTGTGGGATACGGATTTGACCTATTAAGAAAATTGTTATCGTAGTTTTGGTAATGTCCTACATTGACTGGTTCTGGAGGCCTATAAAAATGTTGTCCGTAATTTCTACTAGCCATGTTCATTAAATTTTGAGGTGGGCTTTGTATTTGGATATTGTTGTAGAAGTTTTGCTGTCCCATTTCAACAGGCAACATTCTAAATTGTGGTTCAGGTCTTGGGCCCAATCTCCCTGAAACTGGTACATTTTTTTTTGTTTTTGAAAGATATTAAACTGATTGTCATGTCTTTTCCCGCAAATGATTGGTTTTACTTACAAACTGAATTGCTGCGCCAATATCCTGCCATTATTGGAAGAGCCTCTCTTGTTTACATGAGATTTTATACCTTATTACTTTTTTAGACTGTGTCATCAAAGCAAATCTGCAGTTTAAATAGAAGTGTTTCTCATGTTTTTATTGCGATCATATACTAAGTCTTACCTTTTTCACGTAGTATGTCTATCAGTAAGCAACAAGCATATTAATTCGACGGTTATATTAATTCGAAAGGTATTATGGACTATCGTTATTTTAAGGTTAGAGTGGATCAGGATTTTAAACATGTGCATGCTTTGTGATCATTTGCTTACATGTCTTCTTGATCAGGCTAAGGCCGAAGGGTAGTCAAAAATTAAAACCAGCCGCAACTCTTACCACAATTGAGAAACGTTATGATTCGAGGGGACACAAAATATTTTTGTCGAATTTCATTTTGGTAAAGAGTTAAATTAGTATTTAATTAAGTATAAAGATGCGAAGAGAAAATGCGATTGGCAGCAAGATTAGAGTTTAATGTACTTATCTTCTACTCAGAAATTGACCTCCAAAAAAGTGTGTGAATCCTACCACACACACAAAAGCAAAACTAGCCTCAACCTTGGTTTTTTAAAGATAACTTTTATCGCAAACTTATGGCAATTTAAGGATTTAAAATAGAGGGGAAAATGACCTTTCCTCTCTTTATTAAATCCGAAAATTGTTCCAACTTGAGTATTTGAGGGGTATTATTATAAAAACTTCCTACTGGCAAAGTTGCGGCTGGTTTTGATTTTGTGTGAGGGGGTCCATTTTTTTGGTGGTCAATTTTCGGGTAGAAAATAAATTCTAATCACCAGATAAAGTTCACCAGAATGAAGTAGGTAATGACAACAAAAATATTTCGGATCTCCACAAATCACGAGAGGTTTTCTCAATTCTGGTTTTAGAGTTACGGGTTGCGGCTAAGGCTGCAGTCACATGGAGCGCAATAGAGCGAGCAAGATAGGAATTTCTCCATATAAGCGGCTGTGTTAAGTCTATTGCGCTGCAGAATAGCCCTATTGCGCGGCGCAATAGACTTAACACAGCCGCTTATGGAGAAATTCCTATCCTGCTCGCTCTATTGCGCTCCATGTGACTGCGGCTTAAGTACTTAGTTTTAATTTTCTCGGGTCTCAGCTCTTGGTCTGTTCCTCAAGTTCAGATCTATTCGGGTATGATCTAAACGTTTCACTGGTCAATGAACTTTAATCGTCGGAGCGGCGAGCATCATTATGGTAAAACAAAATTGAAATTATATTTGGGAGTTCTGGTATTGGAAATCATAAAGTTACAGTACTTAAAACGTTATTTTTGGTGTTTTGCCGTTGTGGCTCAAGAACTGACGTAACACCTAAACGTGCTAACCGAACAAAAATCCTTGAAGAGCCGAACTGAACCAAAAACGATCGTAAATAAACCTTATGCTGTGTGTCGACTGTCGAACATGCAGAGATGAGATTAGTAGGGGACATGTCGTGCACCATATATGGACAATAGTGTTGTTTTGGTTATTACTCGGTTTATATTGTTGTTATTTATGTCGCATCGTCACATGTCGTAATCATGAACCAAATCCTGATGATGTTGCCCGATGTGGATGCGACACAATTATTAGATTAATTTAAACTTGCACGTTATCTGTAGGTGTTAAAATGTCTAGTATATGTCCACGTACTAGCGTCAGTTTGCTCTCTTTTTAATTCCCACCGTCAGTGTCACGTCAGCGTGTAAAAAGTACTTTGTACTTTGTTGCGGTAGCCGGGCGCAGGACACGACGATGACGAGGTATACAAGTACGACGACTCCTCGAACAGTATATACGTATAGTTAAATTTTTGGAAGCAATCAAGCTATTAAGGTGACAGACGGATGGAGGACGGGAGATGATAAATGACAGCGACAGAATTGTAAATAGATAACAAATAGCGGATCGTCCGTGACTGCGTCGCCGTTCGCCGTCAACCTCTCTACCTCCTCCTCTACAAGTTCACGAACAGCGGACACCGAAGAGAGTAGGTACACGCGTAGAGAGCGTCTGTGCCGTGTGGGTGTACATGTGCCTATACATAAGTATATTGAGAAGTAAGAAGAAGTGAGAGAGGCGGGATAGTTTTTCTCACCGACTGCTGCCTCCGACTCCGAGGGGAGGTGAGGCGCGGTCACTCTCTCTCTTTCTCGAAGTGCGTGCAGTGTTGTACATCCATCCTTACATGTGTGTTCGTGCATGTATTAATGTTTTTTCGGAGCAAGTAATGGCAACCCAGCCAACCTCATATTTTCTGTTGATGTGTTAACTGTTAAGTGTCTTCTTTTGTTATTATTATTATCCTCTTCTGAAGAAGTTCGTTTGTCTGTGTTCTGTGTGCGGTGTTTTTTCAAGAAGTAACACTCGCTTGTGCTTCTATGGGTAGATGTAGCCGCTGGGCGTACACCACCTCAAAGGTCCAGGAGATGTGGCCGGTGGCTATTATCGACGTCGTCACCGTTGGCATTTTTTTCCCCCCCAGCTGACTGATGGGTTAGTTGATACTTTTTGTTTACTTTTTTGACCATTTAAAGAGTTTTGAGAGCGATTTTTCTAGATGATTTGATTTATTGGAGCAATGCTGAATAGAAACCTCATGATAGTCAAGTGTTGCTCTCTTTCTGGTGCTGTCCAAGTGCTGACTCTTGTGCTCAACTTTTTCATTTGTTTTTAGTCACTTTAGACAAATGATATGTTTGGCTTTTTATTTGATTTGCAATGACTGTACAGATAATTTGCTCCTTTCGTCAATATGAATTATTACCTTGGAGTTTTGCAGGCAACAGTCTAGCTTACAAGAATTTGTGTTCCTATAAACTAGATCATTCATTGTGTTATCAAAAAGCCATTGCTATTTTTTTTTTTTTTTTATGAAAGCCTAAATAGCATACTCAAAATATTTTTATTTTATTTTTTATTTAAAACAAAACATTCTTATTTATGTGTTACTTTTTTTGCTTTATAATTATTCAAGTAAATTAACTGATTGCAAAAAATCTCTTATCAGACTTTACATTAGATGTATTTTAGGTGGCCCCGTAATATGACAGATATTTTTACAATGCTTTGATAGCACCTCTCACCAAGAGAGAAAGTTCAAGGGACCAAGTGAATGATGAGTCTTCCCTTGGCTTTATATTTGAAATTAGCCAAAAGTTAATCATGTTGAACACTTCAGCATCAATTATTGTTTAAGGTAAGCAATGTTCAAACTTATTAATCTAATGAGGCTTTGATTTTAGGTTAAAGATTTAAGTATTTTTCTGCTGATGAAAACTTATGAAATTAAAAGGGTTAAAGTGAAAATCTCGAAATTTCAGACTTAACAAGTACATTTAGCCATATGCCTCCAGCTGGGCTATCAGCAAGAGGCTTGTCTACCTTAATGGACCCTGGACAACCAGATGCTCGTCTTCGGAGCGAGCGTTACTTATTATATTCAGAAAATGGCTCGACACAATCGAACTCTTCCAATATGGGAAATTTCTCACCAAGGTACCACAGCAGAACGAACAATCAGTCAATTGGGTGAATAGCATAGAAACACCACCTCTTAGTTAATAATCCTGCTGTTACACTTTGTCATTTATGTTTTTTCAAGCTTTTTACTTAAGAAATCAAATTATTTATAATGAAAGTACAAATGTACAAATGTAAAAGCAACATACATTGATTGATTGCGCATTAATTACGACACTGTTACCAGCAGGATTTTAATGCTTGACTTCTCATACTGTGAGCAAAATTTTTTCATTCACTTAATTGTATGCAGCTACAGGTCATGTATTTGATTGCAATTGAACCTTTGAAAGAACAGTTCGTTACATTTGCTTTAGTCACATTAACAGAAGCTTTATCAATAGCATAATCATACAAGCTTACTTAGTTGCACAATTTCGAAATATCCATGGCAAGAAACAAAAAATTACTTTTGCTCGCAGAATTGTTAAAGTCTTCCTCTTCAAACTAACAGATCCGTATGATTGTTTTTGGTCATCAACACCAGTAGTCAAAATTATTGCTACACGAGAACATCAAGCAACATGTCGGACAGTAGTGTGTCCGACACCCACAGCGGAGGCACTGCTCGGACACTATCACAACAAACCAGCCCATCGCACGGGACTCTATCGTCCCATTCGCGACAGGACAGCTCGACT
This sequence comes from Copidosoma floridanum, assembly GCF_000648655.2. The sequence continues at coordinate 1,772,977 of NW_019379589.1, forward strand.
TTATTCACTGCCCTTTACGATTATGTGGCAAAAGGCGAAGACGAGTTGTCGTTGCAGCCAGGTGAGATGGTCGAGGTTTTGTCCAAGGACTCGAAAATCTCGGGTGATGAAGGCTGGTGGACAGGGAAGATTCGTGGCAAAGTTGGTATTTTCCCCGCAAATTTCGTCGCTCTCGCCGAGACGATCGACAGGGTATCCTCAGTAATAGAGCAGGTCCAGCCTGTGGAGATTGATTTTAAGGAACTCAAGCTCGAGGAGGTCATTGGCGTCGGTGGATTCGGTAAAGTCTATCGGTAAGTCATTAATTTTTATACACTCTTAGTTTCGAATTCAAACGCAACGAGCGACTAATAAATGAGAATACATTTTTCAGGGGTTTTTGGAATAAAAAAGAAGTAGCAGTGAAGGCAGCGCGACAGGATCCGGATGAAGAGCCTAGTATGACGTTGCAAAACGTCCGACAGGAAGCGAAACTCTTTTGGCTCTTGGAGCACGAAAACATAGTGCAGCTTGAAGGTGTTTGCCTAAAAATGCCGAATATGTGCCTGGTAATGGAGTATGCTCGAGGCGGAAGTTTAAATAGGGTACTCAGTGGCAGAAAAATCAGGCCCGACGTGCTTGTAGACTGGGCGATACAAATTGCCCGCGGTATGGACTACTTGCACAACAAAGCACCCATCGGTCTCATACACAGGGATCTTAAAAGCTCAAACGGTGAGTGTAAATATGATACTCTTTCTAACAAGATTAAAATTTATCTTTTTTGGACGTTACGTTTAAACGAAGTTTGAATGTCTATTTACAGTTTTGTTAAGCGAGCCGATAGAGAATGATGATTTTCAATACAAAACGTTGAAAATCACGGATTTTGGATTAGCGAGGGAAGTGTACAAAACAACGCGGATGTCAGCAGCTGGCACTTATGCCTGGATGGCGCCTGAAGTCATTAAAAAAAGTACATTCAGCAAAGCTAGCGATGTATGGAGGTAAACAACAAAAAAAATATACGAAATTGCAAATGAATATTCAAAGATGTGCAATTTAATTACATCATCGTTCTTATTGTAGTTACGGCGTACTTTTGTGGGAGCTTTTAACCGGAGAAACACCGTACAAAGGAATTGACGCGTTAGCCGTAGCGTACGGAGTAGCTGTAAATAAATTAACATTACCAATTCCATCGACTTGCCCGCATTCGTGGAGGTGTCTTATGGAAGGTAAATTATTCCTACAAAAATTACGTGTACACGGTTTGCTAATAAAAATCTAAATTTTGACTTTATCAATTGCAGCTTGTTGGGCTTCGGATAGTCACGGGAGGCCTGGATTCGCGGAAATTCTAGTTGCCTTGGATGAAGTGAGGAGTGCGTTTGCGGCTACACCTCACGAATCATTTCACACGATGCAAGAAGATTGGAGACAAGAAATCGAACAGGTTCTTCATGGTTTGCGCATGAAAGAAAAGGTACGGTGAAATTTGCCATGGAATTTTTCGTTTAAAATCTGCGTGAAAAATATTTTTTTTTAAAAAGTACATGTACGGAAATTTTAACGACTGTCATTTTTCCAAATGCAAATGCAAAGGAATGCCGATCGCTCGAAGAGGTAAGAGATTGGCACATAAATGTTGAGTGAAAAATGTAGAGTGGGATTTTAAGTTTCGCAATATTATTAACACCTGCATCAACTTTATTTAATACACCACAAGCTATTATGAGTTTTGTTATTTTTACACTGATCATGCATGTATACTGATCTCGTTTATGTGTTTTACAAGTGCTTTAAAATTTATTCACGAATTTAACTCAATATTTGAAATTTGCCATTACTATAAGACACAAAAAAAGCCCCAAAAAAATTATTTGTACAAAACACCATTCGTTTTTTCTGTTAAATTGATACTGTCGTGAAGAAGTTGTATGTATGTATTGAAAGTGAATTTTTGTGTATTTTTGTGTTATAGGAATTGCGCAGCAGAGAAGAAGAACTAACAAAAGCCCAAGTGCAGCAAAGGGAGCACGAAGAAAATCTTAGGCAACGCGAACAAGAGCTCGCTGCTCGGGAAATCGAGCTCTTAGAGCGCGAGCTTGCCATGATGATAATTCAGCAACAAAACACTCCTACGCCCAACGAGCGACGCGGAAAGTTCAAAAAGTCAAAGTTAAAATTGAACAAAAAGGAGCCAGGAAGTAAAATTAGCGCACCTTCGGGTAAAAAAAAAAAATTTACGTCATTAAAATTTAATGCTGTAGATGGTGGTGATAATATCTTATGTTTGGAATTGATTTTCAGATTTCAGGCACACGATAACGGTACAACATACTGCCCCCGATCGAGTGAAAAGTCGGAACCCCTCGCGATCGAACAGCCCACCAGGCTCGCCAAGTATTCCACGGTTACGAGCAATAGCCTGTAAGCATAAAATGGCCGATAAAATCGTTAATTTAATACACACTCTTACAAATAGAAACCAAGCACAGCCATGAAGTGAGGGTCATTGCTTGTTGAAGCTAAAATTTATCAAATTAAAATGCTGACAACAGGTGATGTCTCCATCACAGCGACGGCAGAGTAAAGTATTTTGTCGTCTTTCTTTTACTACAATTTTTACATATTACTAGTTATTTTATTTTTTAATTTTTTTTATAATTATTCATCTCAACAGCAGTAATTTTATGCTTAGTAGATGTGATTGGATTGAGTCTGACGTATATAAATTTTGTATCAATAGTCTGTATTTTAAATGGCATGATGTAAAAATTTAGATTCGTTTTTTTTTTCTTTTATTGTTATATGATTTTTCTTCCTTCTGTACCACTTATGTCATGATTTTCAAATGCAATTGTTTCACGAACAATTTTCGTAATGTAGCTTGTGATTTTACACGTAAATCTTTGCATACAAGTAGAAAATTGATGAATTTCGCTCATTTTTTCATGATTGAGCGTTTATTAGTAACATATATTTGATTATTTGGTATTTATTTTGAATATTTTTGTTTATGTATCTATCATTTGTTTTTGTTTTTTATTACTATGAATTACCTTTTTTGTATGTAAATTGCAAAATTATTTTAATTGTAAGTAGAATAAATTCGATTGATTTATATACTTTTACTTTTGAATAAGTTGTCATTCGCAGATCACGAATAAATTAAAAAAATATTATCTCGATGTCAATCGGCAAGTATGGAACTCTGAAATGCAAAGACTGCTTGCAGAATCATTCTATCACCGTAAAAGCCAGCAAAGCGATCGCATCACTAAGCAAGTTTTTTACAGTCCGTTTTGACTAGTTTTTTTTTTTTTTTTTTTTCTCTCTTCACAATTTTTAATTACACACCAGCACCAACAAACAAATGAACAAACAAGAAGATACAAAAGAAAAAAAAGACACCAAAAGTAGTCTATGCAGTATAGTCTCCAGTGTCGTTTTGTTTTGTTTTCTGTTCTCTTTTGTTCCGGTCGTCACACTCGCACACCTTTTTATATCACCCTCGAATCCAAAACCACGTTTTTAATCCCAAAAAAAAAAACAACAACAACAACTCCTGAATCTCCAAAACGTCCCGACGACAACCACAACAGTACCAGCCGATGGAGTAAAGGGTAAGACGTGGGGTCCGTCGACCTTGCACCAGCGCGAGCGCGGCGCCATAATCTCGAACCCGAGCTCGGCCGCAGGCTGCCCGGGTGGCATCACTGGGGTCGCCGGTTGTACCAGTGCGACCGTAGTCGGTGGCAAGCGCTGGTCCCGCTCGGCGCCCGACCTCGAGAAAGCACCCCTACGCACAGCCCTGCTGGTCGCCGCAGTCGCTGGTCACCCCCAGCTTCAGCAACAACTCCAGTACCACCAGTCAACCGCGGCACAGCACCTACGGCACCATCACCACCACCACCACCACCACCATCAGCAACAACATCAGCAGCAGCAGCAGCAGCAACAGGAAATAGGTAACGTGCGCGAGGCGCGTAAGCTCTACTCATCGGCGAGCGACCTCGTCGACGCGTTGTCATCCGATGCTCTAGGTAGCGATTTCGTCATCGTGGCTAGGCCGACCGGTAGTGGCGACGCGAGCCAACAGCCCACCAATAACGACAATAATCTATTGTATAACGACGAGCCGGACGGCGACGAGTACGACGACGATAACGACTCGACCTCGTCGGGCTTCGTGGTCGGCTGCGTGCGCAAGACCAAGAGGCGCGAGCGTAGCAAGTCCAAGGACTCGGGGTCCTACGCGCCCAACCGAGCCAAGCGAGCCGCCGCCGTCGCCTCGAATGGTGGCGCCAACCTCAGCAATAGTTGTAGCAATAATAACACGGGCAAGCGTAGGGACAGCTCAGAGTCGAGGCTCACCTCGCTCGCCGACTTCTTCCGCTCGCCCTCGGGTTCGCGCAAAAGTTCGCTCAACAACGAGCGGAAGAACTCGGCCGGCGTGACGATACGCATCAACGACTCGGACGGCCTCGAGTCGAGCCCCGAGAACTCGATAGTCGCGCACCACAAGTCCCGCCTGTCCAAGAGCCCCCTCAGGGTGCTCAATCGAATCAGAGCCTGGGGCAGCAGGGACGCCTTGGACGACCAAAAGACCGGCCCAGCCAAGGTCGAGTACAGCGCCCTCCAGGATAGCGCGAGGCCGGCAGTCCAGCAGCAGCCGAGCTCCCAGACGCCCAGCTTCCTGGCCGCGAACTCGCGCGAGGGCATCGACTTTGAGAACCTCGAGTCCGGGCTGTGCAATCACCTCGAAGCCACGGCCGAGCAGTCGAGCTGTGGTGGAGGTACCAGTCCAGGGGAGCCAGCTACGTTGAAGCTGTTCCAGGAGTTGGATCACCTCGGGGGTGCAACCACGGCAGGGGCCATGACCTTCAGCGACAACGAGCCGGGCTACGGCAGCGACGCCGATACGGACGGGCTCATCGACGAGGACGACAGATCGAAGGCCGACGAGGAAGAGAGACGAGCCAACGTGGACGCGAGGACGATCACGGGTAATTGGCGGGCCAACGAGCCCGGTGGGAACAACAACAACAACCAGCGGCATCAGAATCACGGTAGCACCCTCATACTGAGGTTCGCCAAGCCCAAGGTACACGAGGCCAAGAAGTTCTTTCGAAAGAATTACGGCAGCGCGCTCAAGAAGAACTGAGGGCTCACGTCTCTCTCTCTCTGCCCGCTCTCTGGATTTTTGCTTTTCTGATGCTGTCGAGTGCGCCGAGTTGTCGGACTCTTTCATTCTAACTGTGCAAATTTTTTTTTTTTTTTTTTTCCCCTCCACTAATAGGATGGATTACCAGTTGTAGTTCCGATAAAAATTCCGTAGGCGATTTTAGTGCTGTACTCGCTTCTCCCCTGGAAAATTTAATCTTATGCGATGGTCGTGTGGATATTTATTTATTGATATTAATTATTTATTTAATTGAACAAAGTGTCGGTAGTGGAGCGATTGGGGGATATCGTCGCCTGGGGTTACTGTGCTTTACTGCCTTAAATATTGTTTATATATATTTTCTTCCAGATCCGTATGTTTTGGGTAGATCAAAGAATCGAATGAAAAATTGTTGTTTTTTTGTACAATTGCAATTAATGAAATTCGTCTCGTTTATGCGAAATAATTTATGATCGAATAAACAAATTAACGGATAAAAATGGTAAATAATTTAGGCGATTTTTTAAATAGTAAGAAAGGGATGGTTTACACCGTTTTAATTCACAGAGCATTGCAGAAGACATTGCCAAAGGCTACAATTAATTTAAAAATGCTTGATGCATTTTCGAAGATCTGATTATCTTTGTTTTTGATGAATTAATTGCAAAGGCAAATTTTTGTTTCAGTTTAGATCTTAAATATTTATAAATTAGTTCAAAAATTCTTAGTCATGGTCAGAAAGTTACAAAACAAAAAAATCGTTAATGCTGAATGATAAAAAAAAATCTAATTCCTAGAGTAGACATTAATGTTATTCTTAAGACTCTTCGCACGAATTCCATTAAATCATANGTCAGTAAAAATGACTTTTAAGATCTTAAAACTTTTAAGAAGATTTATCTGATTACCCTGTTAAAAAAAAAAAAAAAAATTATTAAAATTATTAAAATTAAGAAAAAAATTATTGTAGCTTGTTTTTGATACATTTCGTTTCGTAAACCAATCGATTTTTTTTATTTAACCAGGCCTTCCTGAGAAGAACATCTACGTTCCCCGTAAGTCGTAATTAACGTTAAGCTGCATTTTATTTCTTCATGTTAGCTTATGATACGTTAGAGCCACGTTAATATTGTGCATTTTCGAAGGCGATCAATAATTTTTTATGTTGACGGAGAAGCCTCCGGTCGTACCCGATTATTTTGGTTGGTAATTTTCATGACTTTTTCATTTTAATTGTTAAATTTTTTTTTTCGATCTGTGAGTTATTGAATAAATAAAGTTTTTAGGATAAGTAATTTAATTAAACGCGATCAGAGGCACCTCTACTGTTTATGTGATTAGGTTACACGTTAGTGCATGCCCATTTGTGGAAGGAAAGTTTTTTCCGTTAATTCCTTCCACTCCATTTCCGTTGTTGCCTGTTTGTGTCTTCCTGCCGGGTCACCGGATTTTTATTTCTCTCACAAAAATTAAAAATAATACCGTACATGAATCCTTTTTTTTCACGGCAATTGTTATAACATCAAAAAAAATATCGATGATGAATAAAAAAGTATATTCCCTCGTTAGTATGCGGAAACCTACTAATGTTTAAAAAAAAAAAGTAGATATATAAAAGCGAAAAATCTTTAGAATCACAGTCAATCCGTTATTTCATTAAATGCATTTTTTCAGCTCCTCGCCCTAACTTGCTTCTTTTTAGTCTAAAATTATATCTATAATTTTATAGTTGAAACGTAGAATTTTTTCGTACTAAACAGCTACTTAGTAGTATAGCTCAATTTTCTAAAGTTTTATTTTAAAAACTTTGCTTATGCTTAATCCAAGCTTATACAAAATTACCTGGATTAATTTTTTTTAATTTAGTGATTTATAGAGCAAGAACTTCATTATTTAGCTGCAAAAAAGCAATTTCGGGTACAGGGGCTTGGAAAAATTAAGTTTTTTAAATAACGGACACCTCAATATGCATATTTCAGCAATTAATATGTAAAGTTGACACGCTTTTAGCGCAAAGTTTTATTACTTATACAAAAGCTATCAATCACTGTTTATCATTTATTTATTTTTACACGTGTACGCGTTAGGTACAATTAATTCTTATGATTTAAATATCGTAGGGTTAAGATTTTTTAATTATTGCAACAATTGATACTGAAGAATCGAGGATGCGATGTCATGTCCAAAGACGGAGAAAAAGTTGGAAGTGATTTGCCTTCTTTTTTTTCTTTATCTCTACCTCTCTGTTCTTTCCGTATTTGTGTAAATGATTTCGCTGCGTGATTTTTAATATTTTTTTTTTTGTGATGTACTATTTAAATAAACCTTTTTTCGATTATGATTGTAAGTACCGTAAGTTATCTCGTAAGTGATGTATAATAATGGAATATAATTATTTTAGTGCAACAACAATTGTAATAATTTTTTCAGTCGGAAACTCAGTATCTGCGTTCCATTTCCTAATTTTTTCTCTGCTCCTCGACTCTGGTCTGCATAAATAGTTGAATCTACTGATTTTAAACGACAATTTTCTCATCAACTTTTTAATTCGATATAAAAACGACCCCACAGCTTGCCCGTATTGTTTATTCATTAGCCACTGTATTTTCGATTATTGCGTTGGATCAGCGAGCACGTAGTATGTGAGAACGAAAAAAATAATACAAGTCACCATGCAGTTTGTTAATTATCGTTTCGACCGATACGTCCTGAGAAAAAAAGATTGCAATCAAATAACAATCAAGTAATATTTAACAATAACATACATTTACAAAACATTATTATAGTAATAGTTAATAGTAATAATTGATATTATAATAAGCAATAATAA
>NW_019379589.1:1782505-1805317 GCF_000648655.2 Copidosoma floridanum
TTTTTTTTTTTTTTTTTTTTTTTTTTTTTTTTTTTTTTTTTTTTTTTTTTTTTTTTTCCATCTCTCTCGTATACCTTATTTAACTATACATAAATACGCCTGACTGAGCATTTTCGATGAACGTCGCATGCGTCTGTGCATATGTTATACATATATAGATTTTAGATGAGTACGCCTTGACAAAAATAGTGTGATGGTTTGATGCGAAAGCATAGTACGAGTATATTTTTTAACTGGCTCTTAACCGTCGTCACGCAGGTAAGGCAAAATTACATTTTGATAAAATTAAAACTTGAAATATACATATCGATTGACCATTACTGTTGCGGTGTACACTCGACTGGCCCTATACAATCCCTACAATGGAAGTTAAAAACAGTTGAGTGTACACTAAAAAAGGTGCCCTATGGTATCATGTGGAGAAGTGATAGCAATCAGAAAAAAAAAAAAAAAAAAAAAAAAAAACCCGATGGTGTCTCCCTGCACGACAGATTACACGCTGCTGGCGAGCGAGCAGTTGACGAGCGGCGGCGCGAGCATCACCGATTGGGTGTCGTCGACAGCCGGGCCAGCGGCAACCTCGACAGTGTCAACGACGACGAGCCCGAGCGCTATGGAGTACCCACCGAAGCCGGGCCTGACGGGGCCCTACATAATGCCCATGCCGATGCCCATCGGCCCGTACAACGGGATCGAGGCAGCGAGCAAAAAGCCCCGGCTGGGCATCATCGAGCTGGTGATCTGCAACATCGGCGCCATGCTCGCGAGCATCGCCATGGACTTTGACGTGCGGCTGGCCAACGTATCGCCCGTCCACCCCAGGTTGCACGCGAGGCAGTTGACGGCGCACGGGGGAGACGACGAGACTTCGACTACGGGGACCGCGGGGACGTCGAGGTGGTGGTCCGCGCAGTCCGACGCAAACAGGGGCTCGAACTACCTGGGACCGGAGTACGAGTTTAGCTCCACCAGCGGCTACGCGCACAATACGTACCACGGACCGGCCAAGCATTGCAGGTCAGCCAACTTTCCTTTTTTTTCTTTTTTTTTTTCTTTGATTCTTCCTTCGCGAGGAGGACCGTGATCGTCTTCGTTCCCAAGAGAGTACCGATTTTTTTTTTTTTTTTTCTCCGCGACGATTCTCAAAGTGCATTTTTCAAGTATTATTTATTGTTGATCTATACACTATTGTTTTTCATACAATATAAATACTTACATTTTTCACATGATTGGAAAAAAAAAAAAAAAGAAAAGAGCTTTAGCAGGTGCCTATATACCCGTTAAATTTTAAACAATAGATTCTACAATGATTTTTATTCGTGCAATTTACAAGGTTTATGTGACGCACGGAGTGAAAATTGTGAAAATTTCAGTTGGAAGATTTGTTTATTTTGATTAATTTAATTCTAACTGGATCGAGGGGCCTTAGGACGATATCCGCCATCAATTTGATATCGCTCGTTCGGTCGATGGGTTCCAAGTAAAAATCGTACAAGATCCGCCCGATCAAAGACTTCAATTCCATCACGGCAAATTTTTGGCCTGAAAAATAATGTCAATCGCTCAAGAGTCGAGGGTTTTTTTTTTAAATTTATTTATTAATCGTACCCACCTATGCAGTTACGCGGTCCCGCGCTAAATGGCACGTACGCGAAGGGATGCCGGTCCTTGCTCCGTTCGAATAAAAATCTGTCGGGGTCGAATTTTTCAGGATCCGCCCAAAAGTTCGGATCCCTGTGCGTATCGTACAAGTGTATCATTATGTGCGAGTCAGCAGGTATGAGCGCGTGTTCTAGAGATGGATGTAAAATTACCTAAAATGTGTGTAAAAAAAAAAAAAAAAAAATTTACAAAAAATTGTAAGCTGCAATGCGTTACTCAATTGCAATTCTTCTCTCGTGTAACGGACTAAGGTAGCAACTGGTGGGAACAGCCGAAGGGTTTCTTTGATGCATCTTTCGAGGTAATGAAGGTCCTGTAGGTCCGACATTTTTATCTGCCCGTCGTTTTTATCCAACACCTCGGTGACTTCGGCTCTTGCTAGATCCTGCGGATAAAAAAACTTTACCATTTTTCGTGGGTGAAAGATCTTCGTGACGATCGTACCTGGGCCTCTTTGTTTTCAGCCAGTAACAGTAGCGCAAAAGTCATGGCCATCCCAGTGGTGTCGTGAGCCTAAAATTAACAGTAAAAAGGATTTTTCCCCCCCACAAAGTATATCAGTGCATAAGATTTGATGTTGCGCTTACTTCGAACGTAAAAGTATCGACTTCTTCCTTGACTCCGTTGTAGTCGATCAGACCTTTGTATTCGGCAGCCAGTAGGAGGTCGAGCATCGCCAATCGTTTCTTTTTTCCTGAAACGTCCAATCGATCATCGACAATAATTTTAAATACCTGTACTGTTTACAGGTGCACGAACTTACGAACGTCAATTTCGTCCCACGTATCCTTTTCAACGTTTTCGAGGAATTCCTTCAAGTACGTGTTTTCGGTTCGCTTGTGGTAGTCTTTTCGATCTCGTATTACCTACTCAAAGTGCAAAGTATGTATTTAATGAACAATTAAACTGACCGTGAAAAAGTAAAGATATACTTTGTCCGTGAATCCATGTAATATCTTGACGGCGTTCCTCTGGACACGTCCCATTTTCCAAACGAAATTCATCATCCAAGTTGTTATGTAAGGCCGAGGCATCCTTTAATATTTCGTATGAATTTTTTTTTTTTTTTTCGTTCAATAATATTTTTTACAATCAAATAATACACACACACACACACACACACACCTGTAAAGAACAACATTGCCCATGTCGTGAACTGCTTTTTTATACTCGTCGACAATTTTACCATCGATCGTATCCAAACCGACACCCATGGCTGATTCTAAAAGTACAATTTTACATGATGTAATTATTTATAACAAACGCTGAAAATTCCGTGAGTTCCGCCTTCAATAAAATCAGTACCACATATGATGTTCAAAGTACATTTCGAACAAAATGGCACGAGACTTTTTACGATTTCCTTGTCCTCGTTTTCTTTTTTCAGTTCATCCATGAATTTTTTTCCTTCCTCGTTCGTTATTTCCATGTACTTTTTTAATATGCTAAAATGAAAGGCCGGCGTCAAAATTTTTCTCCTGTGACGCCATTTGCTACCTGATCGGACAGTAGTTGTGAACGTAAATCACATGAAATATATTTAAAAAAATTATCGCATAAAAAACCGACGAGCCACCTGTACTCGTGAGTAAACCGGTTTTCAGCCAAGGGTGAAGGTACTCGTAGATGTAGCCTTTGTCGATGAATTTTGGACTCGTGAATAAAATTTCCAAATCATCTGGGTGAAGCACACTAATAACGGCTGTTCTACAAAGCCAAAATCGCGTTATAGGATAGTACTTTTTCGTTATTTCTCGACCTACTTTCCAAAATTCATCTAAAAACATTATCATCATTGTACCAATTGAGAAAAATACACAACACACATATTAGGCGTCTTTTTTTTATTAGGAAAATATAAAAAAAAAAAAAAAACACTCACGTAAACAATTAACGTTAAATTTGAGTCTCGTATACCTTATTTAACTATACATAAATACGCCTGACTGAGCATTTTCGATGAACGTCGCATGCGTCTGTGCATATGTTATACATATATAGATTTTAGATGAGTACGCCTTGACAAAAATAGTGTGATGGTTTGATGCGAAAGCATAGTACGAGTATATTTTTTAACTGGCTCTTAACCGTCGTCACGCAGGTAAGGCAAAATTACATTTTGATAAAATTAAAACTTGAAATATACATATCGATTGACCATTACTGTTGCGGTGTACACTCGACTGGCCCTATACANGTGCAACAATGTGGTACTCTGAATGATACGATTTCATTTTACATACTTAGCACCAAAAGTTAAATCAAACTTTGTCATAGTATTTCTCATCTGATTAAAAATTTATTACTTGAATCTTGTTTTTGATGTGAAAATATAAAAAAAAAAAAAAAACTATCACGTAAACAATTAACGTTAAATTTGAGTAAATTTCCGACGAACGGATATGCAAATGGTCCGGGTATTTTACGTAAAATTCGTCCCCTTCTGTTGTAACGGGTTACAACGTGGAAGACCACGGGGCCCGCAAAAAGCAGCAATATCAGATATATTGTCATTTTATTATTATTTTATTATCACCATGAACTAGTTGGCAAAATTTGTATCATAACTTTTTTTTTTTTTTTTTTTTACACAAGAAATTAAAAATCAGTGGTAGAAACGTTCCAGGAGTCCACGAACAATCTGGCGTAGCCTTGTGTTGTCGTTCGTTTTTATAGGTAACGTTCACAGCTGCGTCTAATTTTCGCGCAGAAAAATCGCAATGTAATTTTCGTGTCTAAAAGAAAACTTAACGTGAGTACCTACGTCATGTACATACCAAATAAAATTTGCAGACTCTATGCAAATCATATAAAATATATTTGTCCAAATGTTTATCTCTTCTTTCTCTCTTGCCTTAGAACTTCATGTAAATTAAAGAAAGGCAAATATATATTATATGCTCCAACGTAACATAAAGTATTATTATTTAAATGTTTGCTGTTATGACTGTTTTTTATTTAAACATACAAGTTATTTCAAACATTGTTGTTTTTTCATTAAAAGTTACTGTAGCTATTTTTTTACGTTTTTACTTTGTCAATCGCGTACGAAATTGTTTCGTCGGAACGAAGGTTGAGGAGAAGAGCAATTTAGCCCCTGAAACAGTCCGAGGAAAAAGTCCCGAGGCCAAGATACTGATGTTTTGCGTAATTAGACTCGGCAAAACCTTTCTGTTCCTCTAAAGAAAAGTGTAACTTTTTTTTGTTGTGAGCCACAATTTGCTCGTATTTAATTACCAAAACTGTTTGTTTCTTTTTTTTTATGTTATTTCTTTTTTTTTTTTTTTTTTTTTTTTTTTTTTTTTTTTTTTTTTTTNAATCTGCATAAATGTATAGCTTTATTAATATAGATTCGTATTGTTTAATTTTTTTTTTTTTTTTTTTTTTTTTTTTTTTTTTTTTTTTTTTTTTTTTTTTTTTTAATACATCACAGCAAATACAAAAAATTTTTACTCAATTTATCGTATACATTAGAAGTTTCAAATAAATAATCACTTTAATTTGTTGTAATTAACTTAGTATAAACCTATACTTCGGTGCTGGCATTGTACAATGTCTTTTTATCAGTTTTGTACCTCAAAATATATAAACAGGCTCCAGATGAATATTTTACAACAATCCAGTGAACAAAAAAACAAATCAATAAATCTGAATATCCGTTTGGCCATATTAATAGCATTACCATGTATTATTATTATTGTGGTTCCAAAATAATATGCATTTCAACTGTTGCCATTAATTATTTTTATATTATTATTATTATACATGTTACATAATAATTATTTCTACGTACGAAAGAAATACACGCACGCACATAAAAGTTAAAGGCATGAACATTCTCTCGGATACCCCTACAGAAAAAGTTGGGGCGAGGAAATTATGGTAAATGGTCGGGTTTTTATTAAACAACTGTGATTTGAAGGGCTAAAGTTACATATCCTTTGATGATAAATATTAAGCGCTACACCCAAAAACGAATGTCAAACAATGGCTCTTTCCAGGCCATTCCTGAGCAGCATGAGCGGCATCCCAGGGGTGCACCCGGCCTCGAACCTCCTGGTGGAGAAGCCCCTCCGTTTCACGGACTCGCCCCAGCACTACCCGTCGAGCACGGCCGGTGGCAGCGCGACGGGCTCCAACGCGCCGACCCCGAGCCCACGCCGCAAAAACTCGACGGCCAGCATGAGCGAGCAAAACTCTTACTCGTCCGAGCTGTCCAGGATCGACAGGCTCGCCCCACCGGCTTACGCCTCCCAATCCGGTTACTCGGATTACGGGCCGCCCGTCTACTCGATACTCCACCCCCAGCACGACTACTTCAGGCCCATCGAGCCCGGTTATCTGGCGCCCTCGGATTACCAGTAGGTTATCCTCAACGTCAATTATAGCCATCGCATGATATTGTATATCCTCTGAGCGTCGAACCAAATACGTTTTAGCGACCCGATGCTCGAGTGCGCCGAGTTCCCGCACGCCTACGACAATCCGAGCAGCGTCAACAGCCCGGCGCGCACGGCCAACCGGCTGCCCTCGTACACGCACCACCGGACTCCGTCCAACGTGTCCACGGCCAGCACCTCGTCCCAGAGCAACGTCAACCCGAGTTTCAGGCTCGAGGACGAGGCCGATTACTCGTCGCTCTACTCGCCCGGGCACTCGCTGGTCCGTCAAACGACAATACCACCCATCACTGACAATCACCAGGCCATCCGATCTCATACCGATCTCTCTCTTTTTTTTTTTCCCCACGCAGGGCTATTACCGGAGCCACCACTCGAGCGCAGCGCCCATGCAGAGCTCGGTCGGTAGCTACGGCAGCTCGATCCTCGCCAACCACGACTACGGCCCCGGTCTCCACTACCTGACCTCCCGGCATCAAAACTCCCACGAAGCGAGCCACCCGAATTCCATCGAACGACCGGCCAACCTCGACATCACCACGAGGCTGCGCTCGAGCCTCAAGCGCTCCAACTACGCGTACGGCTCGCCAAACAGGAGCGCGAGCAGAAACAACTCTGGATCCGGTGGGTGTTGGCAGATTCCCTCCGGGTGACGATGGCCGCTTATAGCGTGACGTTGATTGTTGACAGGCACGCCGACTAATCCAACGCCCCCGGACTCGCTGACTTCCGAGGACTCGAGCTACGTGTCGGCCAAGGATGGCCAGATATCGTTGGGCCGAGTGCGCTTCTCCCCGGTGACGTTCGACCGGGAGCTCCTCCAGACGCCCGTGCAGGAGCTGACCAGTCCGTTGCAGTTGCAGGCAACCTCGCGCGCCAGACTCGCCAGCCAAACATCGAGGAACCGCAAGCCCAGCATCACCGAGCTGGACCGGGATTTTTTGTCTTAGCACTGGCTCATCTAAGTCCAAGTGACGACCCGGAATCGTCGTTGCCTTGGTGATACTCGCGCGGTCATTACATGCGTTGCTTTTCATTGCCCGCTATATATTTCTTCCCCTACCCCACCCCACCCCTCTCTCTCTCTGTGTAGGTATGTGTTTCCGGGGTTGCTCGTTGCCGAGCGATTCGAGCTTGTAAGTGAGAGAAACCTACTTTTTTCCATCATTTTTCAAACTTTTTGGGCTGCTGGGAAGTGCCTTAATTTTACGTTGCTAGCGCGTCAGAATAATGTATAATCGGTGTACTTGTCAAGGGCAAAGCTTTTATTGTGGAAAAAAGAAAAAAAGATTTGTTGGTATACATATGGATCGTTCGGCAGCGGGCAGAGTTGTTTTGCGTGACGCGTTGCTCGAGTATATACTTACTCCTACTGCCTTTTCTGCGATGGGCTGACGCGTGTAGGGTAGCTGTCGCAGATCATCATTCCTTGTGAGGAATTGTGCAACAATTTCCAACATTCCATATATTTTTTTTTTTTTTTATTTTCCTCGCGGTGGCATTGAGATTCGTGTAGGTATAGCGGGAAATTCCATTTCGGCGATGAGCAAAGAGTCGTGATGGAAACTTTTTACTTGATTGCTCGTCGAACCGTTTACCTGTACTTGCATTTCGATAAGCAATCCTTTGGCATTTTTTAGCTTGTAACTTTTGAAGGGGATTTTTTAGCTTCAATTTCATCGTGATACGACATTCCAGAATTACGTGTGGCTGAGTGTTGATCGAATTGTACATGTGTGGCGAGTCGACTTTTTTCCTTCGCTCGTCTACTTCTTGCATTTGTATGAAAAAAAAAAAATAAAAAAATAATCGTTGTACCTTAGACCACGAAGAAGCGACGTTTTCGCTTTACTGACTTTTATTGTCTCTCTTGTACGTACAAGGGAACATTTTAATCGCATTTTTTTATCCCCCCCCCCCTTACTTTTTCATTGTATGATATTGTACAGTGAACCATGTGTTTGTACATTCGTCAAAGTCGAAATGAATGATATTGAATTTACGTCGAAAACAATAGGCTTCGCATTTTTTTTCGGCGATACTCGCAATCTGTGCGTTCTCAGTTTGCGCATATAACATGTGTACGTAAAAGCTTAAGCTGTGGAGAGAAGGAGTAATAAATTTGGATTATCGGAGTAACGATATTTCATTGGTAATCAGTATTTACATTTAACAAATTTTAAGTGAACGATTGTTGTTGAAACTGTATGCGAAATCGGTATTGCGTAAAAAGGATCTTTTCCCAATATTTACCATACAAATGCGATGTTTGACGATTAGTTAGCATTTAATTGTACATACAATCAAGATATAGTCGCACAAATGTTGTTCGTGTTTCTTTGCCGATTTTATTTTTATTTTTCTGTTTATCATTCGTTTGAAATATAGTTGAATGTGTACATACAGGCAAGCATCAGTATTTTGTGCTATTTAACTAAATCGATGCACATGTATGCAATGCAAACGCTGTTCTCGTTCACTTTTTCAGAACTAATTTGGTTGAAAAAAAAATTTTTTTTTTTCGAAAGAGTTTTGAGCAGAGCATTTACCAACTTTTATGAATTTGTTTGTTATTTATTTACAAATAAGTCGAGAAACTTTCATGAATGCTTGGAACTCCTAAAAATTAATAAATTGTTTTATTTATTAATCACATGCAATAAAAAACCCTCCTGCGAAAAAAAAAAAATAGCAAAACAATTTATTTAATTCGGATGATTTATATTTCTTTGTATCCGAATATATGTGTACTAGCGTGATAATAAGCATGTATCATTAGCGAAAAAATTATGGGTATTATTACATTGTACTGTTAAGAAAGTTTAAACGTTATAATTTTCATTAAAATTTATTCGCTGAGTCGTGATACGTATACCCTTGAAATTAATGTTAAGAAAAGCTATCGATGTTACAGAATACTTTTATATCTATGGTTAATCTGCATAAATGTATAGCTTTATTAATATAGATTCGTATTGTTTAATTTTTTTTTTTTTTTTTTCTACCAACCATAATTTTACGGTCAAAGAAAATTGATGCCAAAGAAATTCCGATTCGTGAATAACTTGTCTCGATTGTTTTTAAAATCACCAATTTAGGGCAAACAACCTAAATGACTGACTATGGAAATTGGATGAGAAATATATTTTAGGATAAAAAATACCCCTTCTTTTGGTCTTTGTACTGATTGAAGGGACAAGAATTGCGGTACTAGTAAAATTTTCGAAACGATAAGTAATACGATTGGCCAAGATATTAGACAAATAAGAAAGTATGCAAAATTTAGGAAAAATGCTTCGATAAAGATGATTTTCTTTTTTGAAAACTCTTACGGTAGTCTATGTTATTAACAATCATTAAAAATATATATTAGCTATTATAATGAATTGTTGACAAATTAATAATTTTTGCGAATACATGCTCGGCAGCCAAAAAATTAACTTTTGAGTTACATGCATGATTTTACAAAGTTTAATTTATTTATTTATAATTTTGTTGCCACCCGTGCTAGTCTATATCAGTTATATTTATTTTAAAACACAATGCTTAAATAATATATTATTTATTAACCTCACGAATCAATCATGTTAACGTATACTAAAAAAAAAAGGTCTAGATGTTATGGTAATTTTCTAATTAACATTGTTTAATAGACCGTAAATCATACCGTAAAATTTTTTTGTAAAGTAACAAATTCTCAAATAGATTTTTTATTTTTGTTAACACTCAAAGTGCAACGTACTTACATTAAATATAGGAAAATGATAAATTAGAATATTATGCGATAAATTTATTATTTATCGAATGGCTTATTATAAAATTGCTTAGCAAAATACATATACCTAGAACGTGTTGGCAGAGTGAAAAGATGATGGATGCTTTTGTGGTAATTGAACGAAAAAATAAATGAGTATTTAAAAAATCGCTTATTGTAATTTGTGCAATTCGTACGATACGACGCGACCAAAACGATTGAATATATATGGCTTAATTCGATATAGGATATTTGTACTATGATAAATTTTTTAAATGCAACAACTTTATCACCTATCGGTGATATTTTTGACAAAGTTGTTGGCTGTATTTTATGAAAAAATGTAAAAGCAAAAACGACGTAATTTATAGGTACTATTTTTTTTTCTTTTTGATAGTATAGTAAATTTTGATATTCTAGTTGCCAAAGTGGCAAACTAAACTCTAAACTTTTTCAAAATTACTTTAACAACTGAATGATAAAAAAAAAAGAAAAAGTATGTTCTCGGTGAGAAAATTGAAAAAGTAAATTAGATGGTAGTGCATATCTTTTTACTAACTCTATGGCTAACTGTATTCGATTATGTATTTGTTATTTCGAAATGTCAAACAGGTTTTTTATATAAAACAACAAAACTATGAAAATGTTTATTAGTTTTTATACACCTAATTAGGAGAATCATGTAAATTAGATAAAACAAATTAACACCAATATATAATATAATTTGGAAGGAAAAAAAATATATTCGACGACAGACGAGAAGAAATAGTCATGTTAAGTATGAAAACTGCGAGGAGAAAAATGATGCAACATGAAAGTTTAGCTATAAGTTTCGAATCGATCGTCGATTTTCTCGAGACAAACAACTACTTTTCACACACTACCTGATGACAAAGTAATATTTTAGATTTCACATCAGCTATGATAATCAGCAATCCAAATAACTATAAATCGACCCACTTTTACTAAGAGTAACTAAGAAAAAAACGCGCAGGAAAAGAGAAAAATCTCAAGCACGTGTGGACTTGTCATTATATTAGCGAAAGAAAAATAGAGAAAGAATTTAATATGATTACAATAATTGTGTAACGAGGGGATCCAATATAATCTAAAAGAAAAAAAAAAAAGGAAGAAACTAAGATAATAAAGAAAATTCTAACGGCGCGTATTTAGAGCTTTAGGGTGAACCTATTTATTTATTTATGCTATTGAAATTATTGAGTAGATGAAAAAAAGTTGATAAATACAGTTATGCAATGTGTTCTCTATGTACATGTGCACTGTGAGCGAGTAAACGTTTTTATTTGTACGCCTTGTCAAATGAAACATGTGAGATATTTATTAACAAAAAATAATAATAATAAATAAATTATTATTGAAGACAATGAATACATCTGCATTTCGAATGTAACAAAAGTTTTAACTATTATTATTACTATCATTATTATTATTATTTGAAATACTTATTCTGAAAAATGATACGATTTTCCATTCATTTTTTTTTTTTACCAATAATCAAAAGATACAAAATTAAATATTACAACAACATATATAGAGGCACCCAAAACATGGAACGTACGTGTTATTTAAAAATGCTCTTACTTATGCATTAGCTGATTTACAAAAATTTTTTATATTACATCTTGACATGGAAATACTTATGTAGATACGTAATAATGATGATAATAGCAATAATAATGTGAATGATGATGGTTTTTTATGATCAAAATGCTTTGTCCTGTTAGAGTTTTCTTCCTCTCTTGCATATACTTTCAAAGATGATCATTTAATGGAAATGATGTGCCACGCACATTTCTTTTGTTATATACCTCTAGTTTGAATTTTTTAGCCGAATCACGGAAAAACCATACCGACATTTTGCTAAACTCGCGAAATATACATGTTAAAAATCATGAAAAGGAAAATAACGAAATGACAAAGCGTTGTCTGTCTGACCTGCATATATTGCAACTGGACCTGCAAAATTCGTGTATTTTTCCATATATGTATTGTACATTAAAATTATAAATAATAACTGTACGGCGAACAAATGAAACAAACAAATTATAAATAGTACTATAAATTAATACACGATGATTGTAATATTGAAATCGCGAATTGTAGGCCGCAACTGGTTATGAATAAACTAACAGTTTCAAATAACACGCCATAAATAAAAGGCTTTTTACTCATTGTTTCCCCTAATATATAAATCGAAAATTTTCGTAAACATCTGACAATCGTCAATAAACACACACGGGGCCTTGAAAAATGTGACATTTTAACCAAAAACAAGCCCATTCCTGTACATAAAAACCTCGAAAATTTATTTATTTCTCCCACCATGCCCCGGTACACCTTCAAGAAGATAAATGTCGTCGAAGAAGACTTTGGCGAAATATTTGCAGGTAAGCACCAAACTTTTTAAACAAAGATCTCGAAGTAAAAGAATGGCTTTGGGCTCAAGAAACCTGCGACAGCGAGTCGATCAGGCCGGGCTCGAGTTTCTGCTCCGCGTACGGCGAGGGCGACTCCCTTCGCAAGCCCAACGGCGAGCAAATCACCATTAAATCATTCACGATGACAAACTCCAACCGCATGGAGGTGAAGCTCATCACTTGGGGCGCGACCATCGTCTCCGTCAAGTGCCCGGATAAGTACGGCGACGTTGCCGACGTCGTTCTTGGGTTCGACGACCTGAAAGGTACATATATTATACATATATCGTCTGTCTGATCGGTAAATAACGTATATTGTTTTCACCGGCCGTTACTCGGTTTAGGCTACCTGGACCCCACCTTGAATCAGTTCGTGGGCTGCGTCCTCGGGAGATGCGCCAACCGCATAAGGGATGGTACCTTCAAGTTGAAAGGCAGCGATTACGTTTTGACGAAAAACGAGTCGAAGAGGCACCACTTGCACGGCGGAGTGCGTATATTTTACATGTGACTTCCGAGTCAAGAGCCAATAATGTCACACTTTGTGGTAATCGCATATGTGCATGCAATAGACAAACGGGTTCGGTCGGCGGATCTGGGAGTCGCACGTGGACGAGAGCTGCTGCGTGGTGATGAGTTATTTGAGCCAGGACGGGGAGGAGGGCTACCCGGGCGCGGTGCTCGCTACGCTCAAGTTCAAATTGACGAACGACAACAGGCTGGAGATCAGTTGCCGGGCGAGCACTTCCAAACCAACGGTCGTCAACTTGTCCCACGGATCTCTGTTCAATTTGGCTGGACACGTAATCCTTTTTCTCTGGTTTGTTCATCATATTATTGAATAATCATCTGGTGAAAAAATCGGTGGTGTTACATGTTAGTGCGCAGGGGAGGCGGAACTAAGGAAACATCAGATCTTGTTGAACTGTGATCGTTGGACGGTTGCCGATTCGAACGATGACCCGCCCATACCGATCGGAACGATTCGCGGCGTCGGGGGCACGATAATGGATCTGCGGGTACCGAAGCTCCTCGGAGACGTCATTGATGCAGTATGGGTTTCCTTATTTTCCAGGCTAACCGTGACCATTACAGCTGTTTGAGCTTTTTCCATGTAACGACAAGGTTCCAGGATCCAAAGGTTTCGAGCACAACTTTTGCGTCCTCGCGAGGCGCTCGCAGCCCGAAGTTTTGTTCGTCGCTAGAGTCTTTCACGAGCCAAGCGGCAGGTTGTACACATACAACATACGTATATGAATAAGTACCCGCAGGATGAAACAATAAAGTATAAGCTCTTTTTGTTACCAGATTCCTCGAAGTTTACTCGGACCAGCCGGGCGTGCAGTTGTACACAGCCGGTAGATTACCACCTTACGAGAACACGTACATCACGGACACAGAGTCGAGTGAGCTGAGCTCGTACGAGTGCGGGGAGGAGTGCGACTGCGAGTCCGAAAAGCCCCTCGAGTTCATACCGGGCAAGTGCGGTGCTCAGTACACAAAGTTTGCCGCGCTGAGCATCCAGCCGCAAAACTACCCCGATGCTGTCAACGTGGTGAGTTGGCTCTTTTTTTTTTCCTTCTCATCTTTGGTCGTCTTTTTTATACGTACATATTTTTATGGTGTACGCACGTGTACAATGTGATTTTTCAGCCGCATTTTCCATGCGCGGTACTGCGGCCGGGCCAAGTTTACTACCACGACTTAGTGTACAAACTCGGGGTCCAGCTCGACTCGCCCGAGTGCAAAATACACTGCTGAACTGATCTTTCGTCCTCGCAATGGTTGCGATGAGGTGTTGTGGTCGATTATTAGCCTTTTCCGATGTCCCATACGAGAGATCGGCAACGATCTTCATTGCCAAATAAAAGAAACTCAAATTATCATTTCGATCCAACTATATATTGTTTTGTTGATTGAGCAATCAACATTACCTCGCGATTGCTTTTCCTCAACTTTGAATTTGCCGCCTTAATGATGTGTGTCTCTCTCTCATGCGGGTGCGTGTGGGGACTTGGGGAGGGGTCAGGGGAGTATGAGGTATGAGGCGTTCATTCCTGAGGGAAAATAGTGTTAAACATTCGAAACTATAAGTAAGCCAGTTCCTGATGTTTTTGTCGAAACATGAAATTCGTCGAGGGAAAGGTTGTGCTCCTTGGCTCTCAAGGTAAGACGATATACGTGCAGCAAAGATATATATTACTCTTGAATAAAACGATAACAAAACATGAAGTTTATCGTTGCACAAGTGTGTCTCTTGCCCATTAATGACTCATATATTGAACGCAGTTGTCATTGAATGCTTTTTTTTTTATTCTTCAAACGAAAACAATGTACGAGTCGTGTTTTACAAAAGCACTTTGGTTAAAATGTTTTTACTGATATTATTTTTTCTTTATATCGTTTACATCACTGCGATGGTATCTCTCTAACACAAGGCCTACTTAGGACACAGTAGGGTAAAACTCGTACAAGATGTGCACACATTTTTTTTCAAGTACAGGTCGTAGTGTCGTTAACAGTAGTCGACTTTATTGTTTAGATCTTTTCGACCCTCTATCAAAGAGATTATGTGAATTATTATAAAAATTTTACTATTAAAAAATTACTTGTTATTGTGTATGAACTTTCGAGAACCACTTATGTGCCCAATGTTTGTTTACACAATGCTGTCCTACATACTTATTTATATACTTGTTGCAAGCGATTGATTATTAAAAATTGTGATTTTCCACAGGAGTTGGAAAGACCAGCTTGATTAACAGATATGTTAATAAAACGTTCAACCCCCATGTCAATCCAACAATAGGCGCCTCATTTTTTACTTGTAAAATCAATTTGGATGAAGCAAGGATTAAAATGCAAGTAAGCGCAATCGGTATTTTATTTAAAAAATGTTTTATCAAGCTTTCCAGTGAAACGTGAAATAATAATTGTGATATTTGTGACTTCAGGTATGGGACACAGCCGGCCAAGAAAGGTTCCGCTCAATGGCACCCATGTATTACCGAAACTCGAACGCCGCGATCCTCGTATTCGATATAACGTCGTACAAGTCATTTACTGCCATAAAATCATGGGTAATCGAGCTCAAACGTAACGTGGAAGAATCAATGGTTCTCGTTCTCGTGGGCAACAAAGTTGACTTAGCTTACAAAAGGAACGTGGACACGGAGGAGTGTATGCGGTACGCTGAGAGCATAAATGCCTCGTACTTTGAAGTTTCAGCCTTGAACGACGAGGGTGTCGACAAAGTGTTTATATCCACTGCCATGTCTCTTTTACGCCTCACCGGCGATCATGAGATCATCAAGACTTTGAAAATTTACGAGAAACGTCAGTCGTCTATTAATGAATCGGATGTGCCTCTCAGCGAAGAAGTGTTCAATACGAGCATTGCTCATGGCATCCATGAGAAGCCGTACTTTTGCTGCTGATTTTTTTTATTAATACTCTTTTTTTTTTTTTTAACCAGCTTCAATGTCATATTTGAATATGCCAAAAAGTACTCAAACATTTAGAAGCCTGAGTTTTTTTACAACAGCCAGCAGTTTTCTATCGTAATGTGAGTTATATTTTTTTCTGTTTTACATGGATGAACAATTTTTCAACAAAATATTAAACTAAAATAGCACAATTCAATTATGTACGTACATATGAATGCATAATAATACTAACAGAACTGAATAGTACAAACAATGAATGGGAAACTAGTTTGCTTCATGTTAAATCATGGAATTTAAACTGACAACTCATAATCTTCTGAATTTAGTTGATGGCATGGCTGAAAATTTGTTTGATAGTTCTAAGGTTGACATAGTTAAATTTCGCGTTGCTCAATTTTAAGCTCAAACAACAAGTTTTTAAATCTTGAAAGACTTTATTATTTTAGATAAATTACGTTTTAGACGAGATTCGAATTTTTTATCTGCTTTATATGTAAATTTAATATGATTAAATTTATTCAATCAAGATGAAACGTTCAAGTGCCTTTGAAAATTGTGTTTGCTAAGCTACTTTATCTTGTAGCCAGCTAAAATTCTGCAAAGACTGACAGCTTTTGTCGAATTCGACGACTTCAACTGAAAATGAAATACTTAACAGATGTATAGCATTTATGTAGATGAGCTTCAATGTAGCATTTGTCGATAATGCTACGTGAATTCAAGCCGGCATACATTTTGCAAGGAATAATAACTTGTAAAAGTATTGATTTTGTAAAGACGGCATAAAGTACCTGACCAATAATAACGTGCGGCTTTTGTGATATTTTTTTACGATTATGTATACAAAGTTTCCGCATGGTGCTGTATCAAGGACAAATGCTAAGAATCAATGGAATATACAGAGTAAGATTTTTTTTTAATAGGTAAGTTTTTGAAGATTACTAAGAAGCAGTAGTTAAGCTGAACTAATACCGATTGTCGTACTCCAGTTGGTACACTATAAGCCTCGACTTTGATATTATAAGAATTTAAGACAAAGTTATTTATGTTAAAACTGAAAAGTCTGTTGAGACTACGAAGGTAATACCTTAATATTGTGTACAATAAATATATTGTAGTTAATAAAAAAAAAAAAATTCACTCAAAAAACCGACTTTTTCATGCCATGAATTTTTGTCTACATTTAAAAAACTTAGATTTATGGTAATGTGATGATTTAAGATACAACTAAGGTTACGAGCTATGTATATAAATACTTTATTACAATTTAAAATGTTATTTTTAACACTAATTTCATTTGTATTTTTTGCTACATCATAGAAAACTATGATTAAAATAATACAATAACCAAGAAGCAACTTACATTAGAAAAGTTGTGAAAAGTCATTATTGAATAAAAATAGGCCGTTTTGATAGATATAACCATCATTGTAAGTACGTATTTAATACATAAGTACGCATCAACGACGCTGATATGCATACTTAGACAGAATAATAATAAAAATTCGCTCATTACTTTTTCAGTCTCTTTGATGTTGTTATCGTCACTCCTTGACTAGCGCAATGCTTGACGTAATCTGTGCCAACGTGATGATGATTTTTATCCTTGTCTTCGTTCTCCGGAGCGCTGCGTTTACGCTGACCAGTTGGTGACAGTTGCTTCAGGCATTCTACGTCGTTAAATACCACCTGGGCACCTCCACCACTCGTTGGCAGAATGTCAGCCTTTAAAAGTTTAAAACAATATTGAAATGACAAAATTAGAATGGAGAACAATATTTTTTGTTTGACGTTTAGGACTAAAACAAAGTACCTTGTACAGTTTTGTTTCAAGCTCGCCCTCAGAATCGTGGTTCTGAGCCGTTAGGCAGTACTTCGAGGCACCATCTGTGATTTCCTTAGGACTGGTGAGCTTAGTAATGCTCCTTCGCCGCCTCATTAGTGGCTGCAGCACAGTACCTACAGGCACCAAGGCACCAGGCCTGTGATCGACCCATCGATCAGCACTTTGAGAGCGCCTATAACGCAAATTAGCCACGCCAACCTTGTCCTTACGCGAACGACCGTCCTGACGTCCAGGAGTTTTCGCTGGAGTAGGCTGGTGCTGAGGCTGAATTTCCTCGTCGTTTGAATCTTTGATCACAGGAATCGTGCCAGGATCATCGCTATCTAGAATCTGCTTGACGAGTCGCAGCTTGTCATCCTTCTCCCTTATTTGATTCTTAAATTTAATTTTCATTAGTCAAAAGAGTAAATTAAATGGAATGTACAAACTGTACGACTACAGAAAGAAAACAAAATACCCGAATTCGATCCCGCTGAGCTTTTAATTTCAGCTCGAATTCACGATTAAGTTTTTCAGATGTTTGGTGCATTTTCGTTGTGTATTTTTGTTTGACCATTTGCTCGTCGATCATGCGTTGATTCAGCGCCATATCACGATCTCTTATTTCTTGTTGAAGACTTTTGATGGCATCATTTGCATTATTTAGTTTACGAAGTAGACTGTCGATTTGAGTCTCCGTTTTGCACAAGTGGCCTTCTAGTGCAGCAACTTTTTTCTTCTGTTGTGTGCTAGAAGCTTTTAAGGATGCATTTTCGACCTTTAAATTCATGTTTTCCTGTTCTACCGACATGAGCAGTTTTCTGAAATCATTATCTGAAAAAAAAAAAAAAAAAAAAAAAATTTATTCGAGTGACATTACCTATTCACAAATCAAACTATCAAAAAATAAAACTCACATTTCTGCTCTAAATCAGCGCGTAATAAGTTTTTCTTATTGATTCTTTGTTCTAAAAAGTTTATCAAATTCATGATAATTTGGTCGTTATGCGGACTCGTTATATCAAAGTCTGGGAATTGTGCTCCGAGACTAAAACCAAACGACATAAAAAATTAATACAATCTTTAAGATTAGCTAAAATTCATAAATAATAATATGTCAATGGAGTAAATAAATACCTGTAAACAAGGCCTATATCAACATCTAGACTAGCGGCTTCTGGATGTTCTCTTTCCAATCGCGCACGAGCTTCCTTGAATATCTGTTGAAATTAAGATAAACGTAAATATAATGAAATGTGTGATACAGAGATACACGATTGTTTGTTTTTTACTTACTTTATTTGCTTGCCGTCTACCAGGAGTGAATCCAAGATCTAACTTGGTTACTGTAGGTCTGGCCACTTGCACTTCTTGTGTCATTTCCGCGAATTTCATAACTTGCTGCAGTAGTAAAAAAACGAAATTTTAAAGAAACTTAATACATGTCTCTTGAACAAAAAGTAATTGAGCTTACTTACAATGGTCTCGTCATAATCATCAGAGCGAGGATTCACACAGACGATCATGCGTACTTGTCCCTCACCATCAAAGTAATTTTTGAACAGATGAGTCAACTTGGAGTCACGATACGGTACCATTTTATTAGTGCCCTGCATCTGATTCTCTCTGAGTATTTCAAGACAAGTCCTCAAGGTCATAAGAGAGTTGTTGATATTACCAGCCTCGCGTAAACGCTGTCCAGTATTTTTCGTGCGATTCGTGCGTTCGCTACCAGCAAGATCCACAAGCGACAGTTGACTAACACACACGACTCGTTTGTCCTGGACCACTTGTTCACCGTCACTATCAAGCGGACCTTGTACCAGGCGAATCGTGAACACGTTATGCGATCGACTGGATTCAGCGTTAAGAGCCGTGTGTGCTACGCGCCTTCTACGCTGACCGCGTTGAAACACTTCAAAGGCCTCGTCTGAGCTTTTGACTTCAACTTCCGTTACCGCGTGAACGTACATGTTCTTATTGCCGTCCTCGCGTACTATTTTACTCTGTAGAGACCTAAAAAATGATGGACAATTAAATGAATCCAAGTAAGAAAAGAAATGAATCGTGAATTACTTTCGATGCTTACTTTGTTCTGAGCTCATCCTCATCGAGTAAATCGTACACGCTATTGTTGTAAATTTCAACATATGTGACAAAAACTGCATACACATAATCAGGATCGACATTGATAACTCCCGACTCATCGTGTTCTCTCGCTATTATTCTGTCACTGTCGCTATCGCTATCAATTTTGCGCCTGGGAGTCTTGGGATTTCTGGGTGTCATGATGACAGCATGAAGCTCATTCTGCCTGTCGACCATGGCATCGGTCTCGTTTTGCACGTCAAAGCCGTTGAGCTTGTCAGGCTTGAAGACAAACTTTTTGGCCTGATAATTGGTTATACTGTTAAATATAACATCCAGACACCTGGGCATGATCCCACTGTCATTATTTTCTCCAGTCATGGTGTAGGTCTTGCCACTTCCTGTCACTCCATAGGTGAAAAGCAATCCATTCTTGCCGTGAATCAAATTATCCACAAGTGGCAGTGCCACCACTTGGAACACCTCCCTCTGGGGCACATTTTCATTAAAAACACGTGTAAAGGTAGTCTGTATCTCCTTCTGTCCGTTCCTAAAGTTCATAGCAGACTCTGGAGGAGTAATGACAATAGTGGTGTCCGAGATGACCTTCATGCAGGCAACATCGTTGATGAACGGCATGGGCCGTAGACGGCAAAACACCTGCACTGGGTCCTTGGACAGCATGTTGTTGCTGTTTTGCTTGGGACGCCCCAGCTTGCGCGCCGAAGGCGGGGCCTGCTTCCGCCTGCAACAATCGAGTAGGATCAGTTAAGTTTTTAAACGAACGGGCACACTTATAAACAAAACGAGAGAGCAAAGAATCGGAGTCAGACATGAGATTGGAGTGAATCAAAGACAACGAAGAGAAAGAGGTTACTTGTTGGGTGTAATAAACATAAATTAGTCCCCAAAGGGCCATTACATCTTGGTAATGCTACAATGCGGATGTGGGTAAGCGTATCGTTTTACCACTGAGCACAGCAATCATGTCGTTACATGGTTTTAATGAAATAAAGTGTACGAGTACTCACGCAGACTTCATTTTAGCTGCTGGTAGTCGATCTTTTGGACGAAATGCACTCTTTTGCGTATTGGAAAATCACTCGCGAAACGAAAAATCGTCGAAATAACTAGCCCAACTACTCATTTTCCAACGGCCGTGTTCGCCATCACAGTTGTATGTTTTGTTGACATCGGCGTGTGCAGAGCGCCAGAGAGCGGTTCGAAAATTTGAAAGGCGTCTCTGGACAAGTTCAACTCGACGACTCTCCAATCAGAAGCCGTGAAAACTCGCAAAATGCCGCGCTCTCATGAGCGCAGACGCCTTTTTTGCGTCAGGGTCACGTGGTATGGTTAGACGCGCGCGATTTGAAAGTTGTGATTGTCTAAAAACGAAAAGAATTTAAGTTGAACAGGTGGTTCGGTAATTCGCGTACATGTAAAAACAGAAAGGAACTTCTAACAGGAAAAAATTACTTGAGTTGCGCGAAAAATCTACTTTTGAACGTGTCCATCATATCATAAATTTTTTATCGTGGTTTTTTTTTTATCATCCAACTTTTACCCTACATATCTCACTTGGAAGGTGTATGTGCCAACTGCAAAAACTACTATATATGTATTGTGAAAATCAGCGAATGCTCGTAAATATTTAGAGCTCCGAATTCAAAGTCATAAGAATCAATCTTTCGATGTTTTCAAGTTTTGATGTAGAAAATTTGTGAGCATACACTTGAAAGGTCAACGAGTAAATCATACTTTTGATAGCTGCAAAATCGGATCGACTGCAATAAATATGGCTGAGTCTCAGACGATGTTGCGGCTGCATTGCACAATAATACTTCATCATGATATTAATTATTGCAGGTATTTTTATATAACATAATATATTACTGTGATATTGCGTAAATAATACATTTTTCACTCATCGATCATCATATAGTTATATACATAGATATTAACATTGTGGATACGCGGCTAAAACATATACATTTCTGCAACATATTAATTCCGTTATTCTTGCACCTTGAAACTCGTAAATTAAACTATTTTAGATGTATTAAACAATACGATACTGCAATTTAAACCCGAAATACCGTATGAATATAATTATTTATTTATCCTACATAATGTATAATATAATTTTTGTATTCAAGTATAATCACGTAAAACACGAATTCAACGGAAAAAACAAACGGTAATGATATAAATAAAATCGCACAAAGTAGAAATATTTCTAGAAAATTCTTCACGTAACACAAAATATAATGTATATATACTATGGCGCACTCTTATCTTGTGAGCCTGGAAAATTTTGGAAAAGTTTTGAAAGAGGGGGGGGGGGGCTTTGGTAATAGATGGGGAAAAAACAGTAGTAAGTATATCACACGTACTCTGTTATTTCTGTCTCAATGAGGGAGAAGCGAATGAGGAAGAGAGTTTCCGTAAGAAATTTTGCAACGTTGCAGTAGGATAAGACCATGAACCTGCGGAGTCACCGTCTCGAGCTGACAACACACACCGGCAATCAGGTTGTCGAGTGCGTTGAGGCCATCTTCCACACGATCTTCATAAACCGGGCAGTAGGCAAACTGAGCTACAAAACGGAGTCAACCTTCCGGGAGGCATGCCAGCGCTTCGAGGACGTAGACTGCGACTTTGTGGATCTCAGCTACGCGCGCCTCGAGTCCCCGAGGCTGGCCGAGACGGTCAGGACAGCGAGCACCAGTTTCGCTGACGAGTTATACTCGGCGCAGGATGAGGCGAAATCGACGGAAACGATCACAGGGGAGATCAGTTTGGAGTTTCTGCAAAAGAGGCCCGTCGTGGGCATGATGAGTCTCTTCCGGACCAACGTGCCCGTCGTTTGGGAACGGTGGAGCGTCAACGTCGGTCTCAGCCTTGCGTCCAGGTCTTGTGGCCAACAAGCGATTCTACGGGAAAACGTCAGCGACGCTCTTTGCGAGCGCCTGATCGCGGTATCCCGGCTCACCTGCTCGGACGACTGCTATCTGCCCAAGATGCCCAAGAGGGACGAGGTTCACTTGGTTTTCGATGCGAGTTTTGGCGACTATCTGTATCCGTATCTCTTCAAAATCAGCCATGGGATCGATTCGCCTCTGGCAATGCGGCTAAGGATTTTGCGGCCCAATTGAAGAAAATCTCTTACTCTTGTGACATATATATATATATATATATA
>NW_019379589.1:1826350-1838456 GCF_000648655.2 Copidosoma floridanum
TTTTTTTTTTTTTTTTTTTTTTTTTTTTTTTTTTTTTTTTTTTTTTTTTTTTTTCTCTCGTTTTCACATCCATATAAGCTTTTGTCTCAAAAGTCTCTTTGTTTCAGCATGACCCCCGAAAATGCATGGAACCCGGATGTGATGTTGTCGCATGCGATGCTGATTAATTGTATATACAATATTTTCAAAACAATAATAATCCAAGTATACCGATGCCCATCCGTAGCCCAAACGCTGTACACTCGCACGCTCGACAAATTGTACAGTTACAGTATTATATATTATATATATACCTCATAAACATTTGTGTGAAAAAAATATCATGTTTTTTACATGTGTATCATTATTTCGCTGCTACCTGGGTATCGCAGTGGTGCGAACGAGGAGTATATAGTTGAGAGAGTAAAATGTTCCGCGTTACGATTTCCCAGGTGATGAAGGCCGACGCCACGGGGGTGTTTTCGCAGAAGGTGTTTCTCAAGTACGACTTCGAGGTGGAGGTTGAGATCCCGTACTCCGACGTGGACGAGAACCTGAGGCCCGGAACTCCCCACGAGGCCCTCAAACTCATGGTCAAGGTGCTCGATTGAAGAGATGCCGAACGACGCGCGCGTGAGCCGTTGCAGTTGATTTATTGCTATGGGCCGTTTTCGTAACAGCTTACTTTGACAGTAAAGCCCGAGGAGTTGTTGAAACGAGGACTGTTGTATTTGTAAAAAAAAAGAAGAAGAAAAATATATTATTGTATTTGTGTGTGTGTGCACAGTTTTAAGGGCTATTTTCTTAGAGGCGCGTCTCGTACTCTACTCTCTCCATTTGATTTTGATTTGGGTTTTTCAGTGAAAGTATCGGGAAATGGTCAGACGTTCGAGTTACTCTCTGGTGGGCATTGATTTTCGTTCGCCTGCTGGATGGTTTGACAAGTCGATTGTACTCATTGGAGGATCGAAAGAAGTTTGAGAATGAAAGTCAATGTTCGTCAAGTGTGTACAATGTAATTAGTTGATTGGTTCATTAATGAAGAAAAAAAATATTACAATAGTAGTAACGTTTGGTTCGATGTTGAGGTGTAAACTAAAGAGTTTAAAACAAAAACAACAACAACAAGTGTGAAGTTATACTAGCACAAAAAAAAGTAGTGAAAATATAAATTTAAGTTCAAATTAACGTGTTAACAATAACAATAACGAAAAAGAAGAATATAAAATCAATTGTTGGAAAAAATAATGTAACTAGTGTCAACGCCGTGTATCAATCACATTATGAATGTTTAAAAAAAAAAAGTTGTGTAAATACATCGCGGGGAAAAAGCAGGTGAAAATTACTTTTTCTTTGAAGTGTAAAATCATAGGGATTAACGTTTTTCTAGAAAAGTGTTTTTTTTGAAGATACTGAACGCATACGTTGCAAAAAAGAGTAGCATTATGAACAATTTTTATTGTAAAAAAATATCAATATAAATATCTACTGCTCTTTCTTCAACATGTGTCATTCATTAAGTTAAATTTAAATCTTACAATAGAAT
Source organism: Copidosoma floridanum (assembly GCF_000648655.2). The sequence continues at coordinate 1,827,876 of NW_019379589.1, forward strand.
GAAAATCAAAGTTACGATATTTTCTCTTTTCACACGTACCACTTTGAGAGACAGCAAGTGAAACTTGAATTTTATAGATAAAAATAAATCTCACGTGTATTATAAAATAAAAGGGAAATAAACTTAATTATCGATTGTTTCCAAAAAATGTACCTACGTTTCGTTTTTGTCCACAAAAACCACAAGTGGACAGATACAGTATGATAGAAAAAGACTCTCATCAACGAATTCAAAGTGTCATTGCCACGTATATATGTCGAGTTGTACTTCCAAATAAAATAGAAAATGTAATATTAAGAGACAAAATGTTGCATGTATATTTGTAATCGAATTTTAAATGAATGGGTCCACATTTATCGAGGTATTTTTGTTAACGTCGCATATAATGTGTCGTAAAGAAAGTATCAATACCTCGGGTTATTTTATAAAGATGTCCATTGAATAAAAAGTCAAGTTAATTACGTTGCCCTAATGTTGTTTTTTCAAATAAAAAAACATAGAAAAGGTCCAAGGAAATAAAGAATAAAAATGTATATTTTGATGTTTCAATGTTTAAATCTATATCATGTTTATGATCAACAAAAATGTTCAAATTTTTCATTAAAACCGTAAGAAACTGTTGGAAACATATTCGTTTCTTTACAAGTACCTAACAATTACATCTATCTGTAAAATTAGATATGCATTACTTTAACTTGATTTTATTATTATTATTTTTTTTTTAATACAAAAATTAATCGAGTTTAATTTTGTTTGAATATTTACGGTTTTCAAAATATACAGAGAATGTAATAGTTCTTAAACAACATAAATACATAGGATTTCAATTTTCATTGCATTATTTGTGCACGGAAGTGAGTCTGGAGCTTGTTGGCTTTGACTCCCAGCTTGGTGAAGTACTTCTGATGAACTCTCTGCATGTATTTAATATCCATGGCTTTTTGTTTGGCAGCCTCTATCTGCGTTCCTTTCCAGCCGAGCGCTCTGTACATGTTGAGGATATTCCTGAGTTTATCCTGACTTTTCTTGCGTATGACTACTGCCCTGCTTGGATCAGTGCTTTGTTTGAAGTAACGCATCAGAGATCGGTGACCTATGACCGAGCCTGAGGGAAGGACGAGCTGGTGCTCATTGCCGTCGATATCCGGAATTTCCATGATTTCGAGAGGGTTTTGCACATCTGGATGGTTCGTGGTGAAATCATAATAGTCGGTGTATTCCGCCAGCGCTTCTCCTTCAAATAGCATTTTTGTATGGTTTTTATCCAGCATATGACTCCTAGTAGCTTCGAGGGTGTCAAACATGTTTCCTGGAAAATTCATTTTTTTTTTTTTTTTTTTAATGGAATCAACATGAAATCATGAAAAATTAAAATTAAAGTACTAAATAATGTTACTACCTTCGCACCACAAGCACAAGTAGCCACTAGAGACCTTTTCTCCCAAATAAGTAAGCAATCCTTTGATATCCACACAGTACTCAACGTATGGTATGAAAAAAGAGTGAGCCTCTGTCATGTGCTTCAGATTCTTAGTCATGGTTCTACTGTGGTGGTTGCAGAATATGCAGTTATTACTATGCACAGGATTTTCATTCCATTCATCAGAATCTACTGTCTCCACATCAGAATCCACTTCCATGTCATCCTCAGCTTCATCTTTTTTGCAATCATTAGATTTAACAGCAGAGCTTGCACTTGGTACTTTTGAAGCATTCACCTGTAACTCATCTTCATCTTCATCATCACCGTTTGTAGACTGTTGTTCACTTAACTTTATAGCTTTCTCCTTGTGCTTTTTGGATGCTATGTGATTCTCGTACTGGCTCTTTGTACTGAAAGATTTTTTACAGAAAGAACAGGACATTTGCTGGTGATTCTCATCCATCATTTGTTCTTCTGCATTTTGTTTCATCTTCAAAAATTTTTCATGACTAACAGGTGGCAGTTCGCACTCTTTTCTTTTCAAGTTGTAGCGATGGAAATCTGTTTTGAAGTGTTGCCTTTGAACCAGTGGATCTTTAAAGGCCAACAGGCAACTGAGACAGGTGAAAGTATGTTCCGATGCACTCATTTTTACAGTTTAATGCTTGTTGCTCTATTGTCAACTGATGATTGCTGCTTTGTTGAAAGATTATTTAGAGATTACAATCACCAACCTAAAACAAAAAATACCACCACCACATGAGATTTGTAAAAAAAAATGATTGAAAAATTACTTTTACTGTTTTTGGGAGATAAGTATGACTTGTACAGTAAAGAAAGTTCAGACGTTACGACTTGTTGCGTTAGAATAACATGAATAAAATAGTTACTATGTGAAAAAAGAGAAAAATATTTACTTACAATACGTTTGTCATCTGTGTATTAATTTTCAGGACAAGTGATTCACCCCACGTGTAAGTATAAAAAAAAACTACACAAATCAAAACAATTTCATTTTTATCATGCGTTGGTAACACAATCGTTACCATCAGCAAGTAATTTTGCATTGCTTTCTACGTTACCGTCAGATCGGTAAGTCAACTCCCTTGAATTTACTGGCGCTCTGTTCCATAATCTGGCCAGTAAAAACAGCAGACAATATAAACAGCAATAAAATATATCTTCACATTATTTTTTCTCGATTTTCACTTCTGTTTTTACTGGCCAGATTACGGAACAGAGAGCGACAAGTAAATTCAAGGTGTAGTTGGCTTACCAACCTGACGGTAACGTAGAGCGCAGCCTAAAATTACTTGCTGGTAACAATTGCGGAAAACCGGGAAAACACCCAATTATTGCGCGAGCGCGATCGTGGCCGCGGCTGCGATCACAAAATTTTCCAACAACCTCATCGCCGTCGCCCGATGAAGCCCCTGAACTCTGCAACCCGTCCAAAGAACGAAACGAGCAACTTCAATGCAGTTGCGTCAGAGTTCGCAAGAGTGCTGCAGGTAAAATCGGCTCTAAGAAGAAGCAAACGAACATTTAATTACGCGTTTCATCATCCAATTTTTCCCTTTTGTTCTTTTTCCGTGGCCTTTTCGTTGGTACATACATATTTTCCCGTATACGTACACGGCACACAGTCGCACACACACCAGAGTGTGTATAAATAATCCTATATACAGCATTGTACCAGCCTACACATATTATATACATCGCAAAATTGCGACGTGTCTCGCGAAGAGAGAGAGGAATCGACTCGAAAGATCGCTCCCCCGGATTTCGCAACACCGCCATAAGGGCAGAGTTATATCGAGTAATTAGCCACAAGGACGAGCATCTCCGAGCTGCCATCCTTACCGTACCCTGGAACATTCGTCTTGGTGACGACCATCAGGTAAGAATCGCATCACGTGCATTTTCACACCAAGTGGAAACGAGGGTTCAGAATATAACCTCACTTTTGTAGACGGCGTGAAAAAAGAGAGCGCAGGAGAAAGAGGCGAAAGTATTGTAAAAAAGATATAAACGAGAAGCAATTCCAATAACCCGAACCGTCCTCTTTTCTCATTATTGCAATAAGTTTTTCTTTTGGATGCAGTACAGTATTGATCTCTCTCTCTCTCTCTCTTTCTCTCTCGTACTTTTAGTAGGTGTAGTGAGTGGTAATCGCGGGGCTGTTATCAGCGACTGCACGATTCGCATTGAATTCGTCGAAGTAGGTGCGCGAGGTAATCTTTGTAGGAAAGAATAAAACACGCCACTTTTTTCCATTGATCCTAATCGTTTTTACAAGCTTGTTTACTTGATAATTTTCTTCTGCTACAGCTATTTTATTATTTGCACTATATGTACATATACATACGTAATACGTAATTACATACACATACGTGTGTATAGCGTTGAAAAGAAAGTTTAAAGTCCGATTACGCCAGTGGGAAGGAGCGAGTAAAAAAACAAAGATAGAGTGGAGAGGGGGTACGCGACTGCCCCTCGCGTGTTACACATTCTTTTATTTACCTATTTATCTCTTGCAGCGCGTTACACTCACTGTACACGCGCTAGAGCAAAATTAATGCCGTGTGGCCCACATCACGCACAAGTATTACCTAAAAGTGTATAAGTATATATTTTTTTGTCTTATCTGCTTCAAGTTGTGAGTAAAAGTTCACGAGGACTCGTCGCTGAAGAAGAAGTAGACGAATAGCTTGGGATCGCGGCCTAGCTCAGGGCTTCGATCACGAAGACGATCCAGCTGTTCTCGCGGTGCGAGCATCCACGAGGGGGCCACGTCGGGTTTTCAAGCCAGCAAGCGGCCGTCCAGCAGGGCGCTACCATTTTATATGACTTTTCTCCGACAACGAGGTTTGTTTTTTTCTTCTTCCTCTCCTACTCGTACAATGGCCATCAGAACCAATTATGTAATTGTTGAGGGGCCCCCGATTCAATGGGATAAAATTCGATAAATGCCACAAGCACTGTAGCTCACGTTTTATCAGGATAGGTTTTGCATTATTTTATTTTTGTTAGGGAAAAAATGCCAAAAACATTTAAGTACAATTTTAATCGTACTTTTTTTTTTTTTTTTCTTCCAATACACGAAAGATAATGTAATAAAGTAAAAATAAGGGGAAAAAATTTTCTGGTATTAACAGTAAAATTCCATTGTCATGAGTTTTTCCGTGATTGTATAGCAGCAGTGGTAACAGCAAGCTGTACTCACGGCATGAAATGCAAAGCTAGGTTATTTTTATCAACCATAGTCGGCCGCACTGGTAAGTCCGCGTATTTATTTAGCTGTACAACTCTTGCTGTCATAACTGTTGACTGTATTTTCTGTAGAATAATAAGCACGTTGATATTCACAAAATGGTGGTATCACTTGATACTATAATAATCAAAGGCACATGCAACAAAACAGAAAAAATGTCATACATAGATATTAAAAATCAAACATGATATCGCACTTCCTGTTTTGTCCAGGAAAGATCTGCGATTTCATTGTCCAAGCTTTCATCCATGAATCTTATCGATCATATTGTAAAAATACCAATGAAACTTTTTTTTTAACGTAGTCATAATTTCCTACAAATAAAGCTGGACTACGTCATTATTTAATATATAGGTTTCAATGTTTAAAAATAACAAATGATTACCGTTCATGAGATAACGAACAAAAGTAAAAGTGGTAATTTTATCCTTCTGATATAATTGGTTTTATTCCTAGAATTTTCTTCAAATGTAGATAAAATAGATAAACAATTAGTTAAAATTTCATTCGAGTACAAATCGCAAGCCCATCTTTGTGACAAATTAGACGCCGCCCCACTGCCGAAAACACAGCAACCAACAATCACTCAACATTACAAAGTTGCGGGGCACTTCAGTCCAAGACGGTTTTCGTATTATACTTACTTTCGAAAGGCCGCACAGCATCCGAAATCTCCGGGTGACGAAATAATCTTGTTTACGAAACTCCCTTCTTGGTGTCCCTCTTTCTTTGCAATACGAGCACTTGGTCTATATTATACACATTCCTCATGATAAAGCGACAACAACAGCAGCACCAACGAAAGCCACACGTCTTTTTAACCTTCGTATATACACGTATATCCCATACCTATATGTATATATGTTCGATGGCGAGGGAGAACCGTGAAACCTTTCACCGCACGCTTTGTCGGAGGTGATGTACTCTTATAGTGCCCGCCGCTTTTTTTTTCTCTTCCTCCTGCAGCCTCCTACAACGCGGGTACTCGAAATTCACTTAACCCTCCTTGAACCGATGACTTTTGACCCCCTCCCTGAAAAATCCCTCGATGAAGCATACAGTTAGTTACACAAGCTCGGCCGGCTTGATGAAAAATAGGTCCACCGTGAAAATGCACGAGATGGATAAACAGTGCGTGCGTAATTCAATTGAACTCGGTAATTACCCGTTTATTTAAGCGACTTGGAAAAAAAAAAAAAAAATAATAATAATACGTTACATCCGCGACACACTTGACTCACGTGATAAAAGCGTAGCCTTAATTCATAAGCAGACGCCAACGTCCGCAGTCTCGAGCATGTGTACACACGTACTTGTACGTATACGTATATATGTATATAAATGTACCGCAGCTCCAGGCAAAGCCAAATCGACACACTCGAGCAAGTGCATGATATACTTACCTATCGTATACCCCTGATTTCGTGGCGAATGCTCTCGTAAACCTATATGCGCTACCGCAATATAATTATAGGTACGATCAAACTCACACTTGCGCTTACAATTTTATAGGGAAGACGAAATAAAGAAAACCTCCCCGTTACCAACGTGCGAAATTTAAATGGCCCGTCATCGATGCACCCACTCATGCACGTGCATTTATTTTCCTTCCTGGATAAACTCTTCCTCCCTCCGCTGCACGTGGTGAACCCTCGCGGGAATTATTCCTCATTGTTCGATTGGCACCCGCGCCTCGATTCGCTAATCTTACTAACCCCGTTTTTTTTTGTTTTCGCTCTCCCCTTCACCCTCTCGTTCACGTGTCGCGGTGTGATCTCGCTCGTGTGGCTTCTCTTATGTTTTTTTCTCCCTCCCTGCCCGACTTGGCGAACTTAATTGTCGTGAACGCCGGATTACGAAACAAGTGCTTAAGTATACCCGTTTGTGTTCGAACGATCGTTATACCGGGCAAAAGTTTCCATTTCGCCTTTCCTCGCTCGTGGCTATACTTCTTCGTATAATTTCGGGTGGTACAGTTGCTAATGAAAATAGAGTGCTTATCCGTTTCAACGCGAGAATCAATTCATCGTCCCGGCCGATCGATACTCCGTTCCGTAAAGTTGAGTGTAAAGAAGAAAAAATGCCGCAGTGTATGGCTCGCAAATGAAGAAGTATATATATGTATCTCTTGTCTTCCGCGTTGACCTTGACTCGCCGTTGGCTCCGAAAATGCGCCGACTCGCATGCTCATTGTGCGGTAGCGCTGCTCTGCGTCAATTTTGCGCAAAAGCGAAATAAGTACTTGTGATATAAGTGAAACAAAAAAAAAGGGTTACACGCTATTTGAACCGCATTGCTGCCGTCGATTTTATAAATATATTGGCTTTCCGGTTTTTCTCTCCGACGTGTTTGATAGCATTGACACCGTTGTTCGTCTATCATTGTTTTTTTTTTTTTTTTTTTTTTTTTTTTTTTTATCATCCTAAAGTTTTTTTACATTGGCTTTACTTTGGACTCGCGATAAACACTCGTTTGAACAGGTTGCTTGCCGGAGATCGGTCGAGCATTTTTTTCCGACTCGGTACAACGCGATCGGGATCGATTCCGTGATGCTGGAAAAACTGTACAAAAAAAAGATGCTTTTATTTATTTATTTTTTTCCAACGAGTTTAAGTGGAAATTTAGTTGTTAAGGGGTCGTCATTGTTAAAATCATTTTGCTGAAAATATATGTGAGCGATACCGGATTGTCATCTGAACAGTAATCAACGATCATTTATTATTGTTTTAAAACTTAAATTTGAAGCTGACCTGCAACAATTTTTTTTTTTTTTTTTTTTTTTCAAAAAATTTGTAAGAAAAAAGCAACCGAACCCCATTAAACGATACCGATTTCGCAACTCTGTACCAAAGACATGCAAAAGGTCTCGACCAGTACGCACAACAAGTTTTTATTCCTCAAAGTCTCATGTAAACGTTCAGCAGAGCTATTCGGTATACTTTGCATGCTTATTAAATTTTACAAATTTTTGTCTTTGTCACGATCCGACTATTGCATTTTTTTTTTTTTTTTTTTTCGTCCAAGTGTTTCTAGGGAAAAAAAAATTTCTTCGCGATATATAAAAGCAGAAAAAGTAAAAAAAGGCACTTTGTGGGGGGTGGCCGCGCGAATTGTTTACACCCCGCTAAGTTTGATTGATATCCTTGGGTCACGTTCTCTTGACTGGTGGGCTTGACTTGTGGGGGGTATCATGCACACCATCCACACAGTATAATCGAAAGAGGTCGAAATAATTCAAGCTTAAAACGTTTCTCCACTGCACACGGTAAATTCCAATTCGTCTTGTTAATTTATGCGCGATCAATCTACTTAACTATATACCTACTTTTCTCAACGGGTGCTGGAAAATCCCTTTTGCTAACGTATAGTATACTTTTATACTATCGATTTTTAAAATGAAATATTTAATACTACCACTTCACACTGCAGTGAAAAAAAAAAAAAAAAAATGTATAAAATAAATAACACATGGGGTGTCATTTTAATCGCCACTCGGGTTATTATCAGCTGACTGAGACTAAGGCTCAAGTATAATATTTCATCGTGTGTATACATCAGCGCGTATTGATTGCCGATTTGACGAAGACAGCCGAGAGGGTTGAAAATCCCGTCACCGTCTTTATGTACATATACACACGTGCGGGTAAAAATAAAATTTACCCTTTGGCCGATCGAATACAGGTAGTATCCGTATGGGTATACATTTACATACCTTTTCCTCCTCTTTTCCCTACCGACGTCATAATGCACATCAGCACTTTTTTTGTTGTTGTTTTTTTTCCAAGTTACGAGCGCACGGCTATTACGCGGCACGTATGTTTTCGATACAGAAAATAAATGTTTTATTTTATCGCGTCCTTAAAATACAATTTGAGCTGATAATATTCATTCAAGGCCGAAATTTTATTTGCAAACTCGTTTTACGATATCCGCATCGGCGCTCGTACATTCTATTGTACAGGTACCTATATGCTCAATTAGAATGTGCATTTCGGAAGAAATTTTACAATTGGCGACTGCTCGCGTGTGCAAATACACTCAACGTGCTAATTTTGCCAAATATACAAATTTAAATTTTTATTCCAAGGCAAATGTCCACGAAACGCGAGTATAAAAATGTATTCGTGAATTAATTTGGTTTATCGAAAAATTTATTTGTCGATTCTATTGGTCTTCGAATCGTTATTTCATTTTCTCGACATTTTTCATGGAAATGAAAAAAGAGCCACCTCAACCTCGAATTTGAATTGTTCCTTTACTTCCCGGCAAAAAATGACATTCATCATTTATATGAATGATGAATAAAAAAATCGGAATAATGTTTATCAAGTCACACGAATTGAGACCTCGTACAACGAGTAAAAAGAAAAAAAACAGCACCACAAAGGGGAGTAAAAAATGCTGAGACCGAAGATGTGCTCTTCCATGCCCCAAGGAAATCGCGCGTAAATTCCACTTTCCGGTATGTACAACAAATAAAAAATCCCCCGTCATCGCCACACCTGGCGTGGACTCTCCCGTGACCCATCAACTCCACACACACACACACACACACACACACACACGTAAAGAGCACCTGACGAAAAGGGCCTTTTCCGCGACCAACAGATAGTCGGCGCCGCCCTCAACGGGGTGATAAAAAAAGGCGAGCGGGAGGAGTGCGAGCGCCGATTGGCCGAGCTCCGGGACGAGAAGTTCAAGAGCATCTTCGGGCTCCTGTACAAAATCAACGAGCGGGTCGACCTGTTCGACAAGTACGGGGTGGACGAGCTCTTCGAGTGCCGCATACTGAGCGTCGACGAGAACTACCGGGGCAGGGGCCTCGCCAACACCCTCGTCGAGAACAGCATCACCCTTGCCCGGAATTCCGGCTTCAAGGTACACCTCGTATACCGTTGTTGCGCTCGAGCGTACAAACCTATTATATATACACAAGTTTCATTTTCTTTTTCTTTCTTTTTTTTTTTTTTTTTTTTTTTTTTTTTTTTTTTTTTTTTTTTTTTTTTTTTTTTTTNCAAGTTGACTCTCCCCGAGCGCGTGTGTATTTTTCTCCACCGCGAGAGCTTTCCTTGTATAGGTACGGTTTATTTGGAGCTTTCCATCCGTAGTATCTTTATTGTTTCCCTTTTCTTTGTTCTTTTTCTCCAGCTCCTTGGGTGCACGTTATAATGAGGTTTTCTTCATATTTATCCTCCACGCGCCAATGGCAAATATAATCAGAACGGTGCCTTCGTTGGTATATACACTCGTCGTCAAAAATGAACGTCTAAACCGGAACAATGCCAGTCTGTCGTATGACTTATTGCAAGAGGAATAAAAAAAAAAAAAAAAAAAAAGAAAAAAAAAAACAAAACAAGAAAAGGTACATAGTAGCGATGTCGTCCTCGACACCGTCGACGGGGTGCGCCAGAGGTGGTGGCGAAGGGAAGAAGCTGAGGTGCGAGCCGGCACCGATAGACCGGCACGAGGAGTTGATACGCCACTTGCGTGACAATTTTTTCGCCGACGAGCCGCTCAACAGGTCGGTTGAGCTTTGCCAGAGGGGCGAGTCCCACGTTGAGCTCGAACGGCACTGCCACCTCACCCTGGACCAGGGACTCTCCTGTGTCGTGCTCGACGAGGATGACAAGGTGCGTGTGTGTGATATAACCAGCTGGGCTGCACCTTACAAGGACTCGAATGAGTTTCCGGGCGACTTTTGCACCCAGAGTGATGCGTTTGCTTTGTCGTTTAAGCTTTCTTTATAAAATTCCCTTGACAAACGGTCGTTCAACGTCCGGGAAAGACTCTGGACTTTTTATCGGGATTCGGTATAGAGTGCGCAGCCCCTCGGTCACTTTTTTTTTTTTTTTTTTTTTTTTTTTTTTTTTTTTTTTTTTTTTTT
>NW_019379589.1:1854741-1933523 GCF_000648655.2 Copidosoma floridanum
GGGGGGGGGGTGGGTGTAATTTGAAACGAGCCCACAGGAGCACCGCGGACGAATAGAGAGGGGGAGGGGAGGAAGGGGAAAGGAACAAAACTAGAATCCTCGAGCGGGAGACGCGTATTATACAGGCACGGAATTTTTGGGTGGCCACTTGGGTGCGCGGTGACGTACAAAGTGGGGCCCGTGCGGTTTGTCTCGCCGCGGAGGTGGCGGGAGAGCGCGAAAATATCATACTTACCGCGCGTGGGAGAATGGGACGTGTTCGACAACGAGGCTCGTATAACCTACGCTGCCGAGGATGTTATTTTTATTTTTTCCAACATTTGGCAATTAATATTAACATCAGTGGAACTGTGCTTGTATGTGTTCATTTTTTGTATTTTCGTCGATTGCGACTACAATAAGAGATTTAGAAAACAATATTCGATTTTTTTATTTGATTTACCTTTTTGCACTTGCAATTTATAAATTCAAACCTTATATAATAATTTTATCAAAAAACACATGGTTTTTTTATAATATTTAGTAATTTACAACACAGACCAATTGTATAATCAAGATTATATATATATATGTTTAAGTAATGGAAAAAAACAAGATTTATATACGAGTTTTGTCTAATTGTTATTTGATCTCTACTGCCATAGTACATTAAAAACAAAAATGATTAATAACAAAATCGTATAAAATCGCTTACTCAATATTTAATGATAACATCATTCATTTGGAATAAAAACAAACATTTTACAGAATGTGACGTTTAAAAATGCTTGATTCATTCACATCGAGATTTTCAAAGATATTCAAAGTATTTTTCAATAAACTCTTTATTAATCTTATCGATCTATATGAAAGAAAAAAAAAAAATGTTGAACAACGTTTCATAACATTGATATTAAATTTATAAACTTGCAAATAAAAACTAAAAAGCTACTTTAGATATTGCACATAAATTTTTATATATTACAGTAAGAGTATTTCAACATCTTTTTTCTTAACCGCTGATTTAAAAATAAAAAAAAGCACTTCTTACATTTACAACACGTTTCTGCCTAAATATTAAAACAGTCAGAGATAAGTTGTAACAAAAACAAACAGTTATAAAATCAATGAAAAAAAAAAAAAAATATATATTTAATAAAATTGTAAAATCAAAAGATCTCAACTCTTTCTCGTAAACTATCATGTTTGTAACATTTATTTTAAATAATCTCATTAAAGGAAAAACCCATGACACCTTTTTCTCGTCACTGTTGCCCATGAGGTTCAGATGAACGATTGCACTAGCAAATGATCGGATCGATATCCGGAATGAATTGTTCAATTACGAGTATTGCGCACGTGGAAACTTTTCAAGCACATTAATTCTCATTCGAGCGTAAAAAAATATATCTTTGTTGGCTTTATGCGTAAAGTAGTCCCGTTGGCTCGTCTATAGTATCATTGATTCAAGAAAATTTTACATGCAGTATAAACACTCTTTTTTTTTTTTCTCTCTTTTCTAGTATTGTATAAAATTTTCTCAAATTGTCCATTATCAAGTATAGTATCTCATAGTTGCGAGTAATTTATAGGTATTTTCATGCAAGACCCTAAAATCATAATCGACTCGTACTTCCTCCCAATACATATAATAGTTATGAAAATCGCACACGTTTCCACACACCAGCAACAAAATGTTTGGGCTAAAAAAAAAGTTCCCTTTTCTCGTTTGGCAAATGCTACTGCAACCTCATAGACGCATACAGACAATGTGTACATGTATGAAAAAAAAGGACGATTCGCCAGTGCAATCGCTCGTCCACCCGGGAACAGCGCATCTTTGCCATTGCAATTACAGTTTTAAATATCAACATCTACACAACGACGCCAGCGATCGAAATGAAAAAAAAAAACTTCAAGCCTCGTCGTCGCTGCTGAGGAGAAACGTCTTCTCGTTGTAATTCTGGGATATCGTCGCTACGCCCCGTTGGTTGTTGCCGGGAATGTTGCGTCGCTGGGGCGGCGGGACCGGCATGTTCTGCGGGTCGTCCGGGTCGTAGCTCGAGACTCGCATGCCTCGCTGGCTCTTGGCGCCGCCTCCTACAGACGAGTAGGTATATTGTACACGTTGTTTGGCACATCGAGTGTTATACACAGGGGTCGACGCTCCCTTTTTTTTTTAATTAACGTGTTATCAAGTGGTCTTGGCTTTCTTTCGTTAACAATCAATTGTTGTACTCGAAATAAGGTCGCGTTAGATAATTATATTTACGGATTCGGCTATACAACAGGATATGTACACCAGTTGTGTGTAGCAGGACGCAATGATAAAAATAAGGAGCACCAAGTGCGCGCGACCGTGATGTTTTAACATTCATGAATAAATCGCTCGTTGCAGCGCGCGAGCCTTCGTACCATTTAGATTGGACTTATACTCCCCGAGGTAAGTATTTACATAACAAGAGCACAATATTTACCTGCTCTCGTGATCCGCGACTCGCGAGCGAATTAATTGCATTTTATTTTTAGATCCTGGCATTGCGAAATAGTTGCGTGACAATTGAGCGGAAATTCATTGTGAATTATTATAAAAATCGCGCTCACAATCAATGCACGTGTTGTATTTTTTTTCTCGTGGAATTTGAAAAAAGGAAAGTGATCTTGGTAAAAAAAAGAAAAAAAAAAAGATCGGGACAATCCACAGTGAAATCCTTGCAGAGGCTGTAATGGCACATATTTACGCATTTAAGAGTGTACGTTTCAAGGGCACGACAACGACCGTATTCCAAAACACGTATTGCCACACAAAATAAAACGCTGTAGTTTTTCGGTCTCGTACTTATATTTTATAGAGTATTCGATTAGCTTCGTGTTTCGCGTCCGAGCCGATATATACAGCATTTAATCGTCGCGATAGTGCGAAATGAACGCTCGATTCCATCGATCGAAGCTATTATTTTTTTCCTCGTTACACAGCACAAACCATGTTTTAGTTATATAAATCGATTTTGTACTTTGCGCGCGTACGACGTGAGATATGGAAAAGCGGAAAAAAGGCCATTTGGACTAATGCGTATCTGGAATTTTTTTTTTATAACTAAATATAATGTCTTATTTTATAAATAAGTTCAAGCGTCACTCCAGCTGTGGATCGATGTAGCCGAACAGTGTATTGAACCGTATATACGTGGCCGGGAAGTAGTGCTTTGAAAATCAACTCGATCAACAATGTATGGAAGAAATAAAAATACTTACAGTAAAGTAAATTCAAACACCGTGCAGTATTAGTGATTTTGAGTGCCAACCTCTGCCTTGTCTTACACCATAATTAATTAACCCATTCGTGACGTGCATTCATTCCGAATAATAGTTTTAAAAAAATTCCGGGCAAACGGGTTATTTAATTAAACTCAATTATTTTGTTTGGCTTATTTGTATAAATTTTCTATTGCATTGATATCAGCACCACTATAAATCACAATCACGCACGCAAATTTTGCAAAGCACTGCTTCGACGCATTTTATTTTAATAATACATCAAATAATTATGAAAGATAAGAAAAAAATACAAATATACATGTAGGTATAGGTATGCGTAGCGCAAAAAAAGAAAACACCACAGAAAAAATAAAACATGATGATGGTTTCCCGGATATGTACGAAAATAAATATTGCATTCTCAGCAAGTGAAGTATACTTACTATATATTTCATGCAATAATGCGGGGAAAAAAAACTTTACTTTTTCGTCAAAAATATAAATTTACATTTCGATATTTTGCTTCAGGGAATATTAAAGAATGCGATTTAACGCAACGCTTCAATGTTTTTTTTTTTTTCTACAAGTGGAAGTGGGGAAGAGGGAACTATAAAAAAAAGGACAATCATAGATTCAAGCTGGCAAATAGTAAAATCATACGTCGTGCAGGAGACATTGACCTAGAAATGTTCTCTCGATACAATCTCGCGTATGTTCTTGCATTTATCAAGTAAATCCACAATTTTTTTTATGCATGAAATAAGTAATTGTCACTGCATGCCAAGTTGATGACTAACTCACGCAATTGGAAAAAAATATATGCAATGGAATTTTTACATGTTATTTTTAAAAAGTATGATGAGTCGAGGCGAAATATCTTGTTGGAACCAGCAAAAAACCAAATATTTGGATTAAGAAACGGTTTTTTTTATTCTTCACATTTAATTTTTATTGAAAAGCAACATACATCATGAGTATGCACGATAATCTGTGCTTGCTTCATTTTTTTTTCTCTCTCACTCGAATGAATGTTTATCTCTTTTATATCGTTATTTAAGTACGTAAATAATGTTATGTGCTTAAGAACTATTTATATTACACACTAAAAAGGCTTGTTAATAAAAAATTCATAATATAAATGACTTGAAAATAAAGTTTTTACTTATTGGTCTTTTTGATACAAATTTTACTTTTCTTGTTTCAAGTGACAAGTATTCGTATAAGTAATCAAATCATCAAAACTACAAAATCAGATTCGTTATGTTGAACAACGTAAAAATAAATCGTAAATTTTTCATTTTCTTAACCAATTTGGCTTTATAGTTTTTTCAAATCTTTGTTAATAATTTAATAATTATAATAATAATTTTTCAGCTATTTATACAGTAACAAAATTAAAAAAAAAAAAAAAAAATCAAATTGTCTAAGTACCATATCATCTATTAGACACATGTAAACGTACAAAATACATGCCTTAGGAATGTGAAAAGTTTCATGAATAACTTAAACTAAGTACTTGTTTGTAAGTCTCTTCTAAAACACTTTGAAATTGCGTCAATTTCATTGTATCGTAGTCGTCCGTAAAAAAAAAAAAAAAAAAAAAAAAAAAAAAAAAAAAAAACGTTATACCCTGCATCAAAGTCAGCGAATTCTCGGAACGGAATATCTAAATTTTGGTCATGATGAGTAATTAACTACACATTGAACTGAAAATTCGCTTGAGTGTGTATTATAGGTATATAATTTTTAACCGAAGTTTTATAAATTTATCGCAGCAAAAGGTCAATTAAGTAGGTACTTACAAACACACTCTGAGAATAGTTGTCGCGCATGAATGAACTGGCGAAAAATTCTCTCAATTTTTTTTTTTTTTTCGTGTTTCGTGTATAGATATAAACACATACATGTGTATATTATACATATGCATCCGAGTTAATTTGCGTGGCTGTGTTGTTTTTATTGTACATAAATATTTATATATATATATTTTTTTTTATTTAAGTTTTGCTCCTCGAAACCGTCCAAAGAAGTCCGACGTGCGTTGAAAGAAAAATGTATTTGCTAAGCACCTTTGGGGCTTTAGCTCTCTCACAGCTTTTCATACGGCAAGTTGGTATTGACGTCTGGAAAAAAAATAGGCAAAACAATGCACCTTCTACCGTGAAACAGCCTCATTCATTTGTGAATCACTTCCTTTTTTTTTTTGCTTCTCCTTCGTTTTTGTTATTTCGTCATTTTTTTGTGATATTAATTACTGTGAGATTTTTTTTTCTTTTCATTCACATACGTGTTTGCTTTATTCTTGACGTCGACATTGTTTGTAAGATTTAACTGAAGAAAACACAATCAAGCGTACGATGTTCCATTTATTGTGGAACAAGTCAAATTACACATAAGTCGCAATCTTTTATTTTTTGATGTAACAATTCACTTATCCAAAATTTTAAGTTATTTAGTAGTTTTAATGGAAATTAAATATTAACTTCGTCGAAAAGTAAATAATAATTTAAGAATCAGAGCATTAATAAAAATTTTTAAGACTTTGTATCGATTATAAGTATTGAAATCTAGAGAAAAGTTTAAAATAAAAGCTTTTTATGTCAGTTTTAAGACACTTTACGCCAAAAATAAATGGGCACATTTTTTCTTATACATTTAAACGTGTGATTAGCAAGAAGAAAAGCGTGGAGCGTTTTTGCGTTATTTTTGGGGAGCACGAGTGTCACAACATACATTTCGACCAAAGAAAATTTGAAAAAAAAAAAAAAAAAAAAATTTCGCGTCGGTGCGATAATTTCATACGGTATTAATCGACGTGTAATATTTTTCGCTTTTTACCCAACGTGTGCGGGAGGTGATCAATAATGATAGTTTCATCGTGAGTTTGGTGATGTCAAGTGCTCAATAAGTACTTGATGCTAAATAATTTGTGTCGTGCATTATTTTTTTATGTACAATAACAAGCTAGTTGTGCTTCAGAAAAAAATATACATAGTAAAATAGAAAAAAATCGCACTTGAAAAATCATGCTTTGTACATGTAAGAATTTTATCGAAATCATGCTTTCACACACAAGGTTATCGTGAAAAATAAAAAAAGCACGTCAAAGCAGACGATAATAATACATGTATATAAAATAGCAAGAAGAGCGTGAAGCAGAATTAAAATACACCACTGCTGATAACGAAATCGTTTGGAAAGTTTTTTTTCTGAACAATATAATATTGATTGCTTCCTATAAAAAATTAGAGTGTAAAAATTAGGTATTTAAAAATTTTCCACTTTCAAATGCAAAAATTTTATTAATATAATTGAAAATAACGATATTACTTTTTTTTTCCTTGGGCCAATTATAAAAAAGAAAAAAAACTTGCCAAATTTACGAGCGAACGCGCTCTACAGATAAAATATAAAACATGATTAGTAAACTTACCGGAACTGTACTGCGTGTACTGCTGATACTGTGGATGGAAGTTGTGGATGGCATCAGTCATTATATCTTTTGGATTTATGGTTTCCTAGTAAAAAATTTTTTTTACATTGAATTTATGAATATTTTACGCCTCCGATTTATAGTGTAATAGTTGGGAACTGAGTCAAGCGTTTTACGAGCAATTACATAAATGCCAGTAAAGCAAGAAAATTTATTTACGTGGGATGTAACAAATTGTTCGATCACCTAATGAAATAAAAGTGAATTATTTTTAGAAATATGGCAAAACAATTGGACAACGTTTAAGCAAAGAATAAAAAATGTTTCGAAAGTATTAGCTAGAAAAATGAAATTGTTGTGAAGTAACCCATTTATGCGATCGCGGTACTTGAACGAGAAAATGTAATACAACTCAGCACCGAATTGTACGACAAAATGCAAGTGTCTTGAGCATAATCTGAAAATAATTCAACACTCTTTCGCTTAGACAACATATTTTGACAACCACCTATTAACGAAAAAGAATCATATAAAATAAAAACAGAGGGAGGGGTTGAGTACAATTTAAAGGTGTATCGAGGAATCGAGGGCTTTGACATTCGGTCAGTGAAGCACGTGTCTTGAATGCCCGCACGTGCTTCCTCAACCAGTTCGCAACGTGCACGCCTATCTTACCTTGAGACTACTGCTGATGCTCTGCATGGTGACGCTCCTGCCCCGAGAATCCGTAGTGCAGCCGGCCGCGTAAACCTGGTAGGGGAAAGCGTAGCGCAGCGCGATGGCTGCGAACAGCATTTCGATGCAGATGAGAAAGTTCTGGTATCCGGCCGAGACCGTGCCAGCGCTCGTCGACTCGCCCCGGCTGTTTATCACCGGAGAGATGAGGTTTGCCTTTTCCAGCACGGCCAGCAGCACGCCTGCAACGAACAAAATACAACCCATTTCTTTTTTTCTCTTCCACATCTGGTATTTTTAGTTTTTCAAGAATGCGGGTCGTCATCGTTATTTATTCAACGAGTTCATTCACACCTGCACTCCGATTTCAGATGGCAAAGAGATTTTTCTTGTAATAAACTTAAGTGCATAATTTCGGTCACCCTCATATTATTTGTCTTTTTAGTTTTTATGTAACTGAGAGGAATTTCTTCATGGGAAAAATTCTAATGAATTTTTTTTTTTTTAACAATTATATAATCTAGAAAGTGTATCCGCTTATACAAGCTTGATATCGCACCAATTTTTTTTTCTCTCAATTTAAGAAGGTTGACGTATATTTCAATGATTTACGAGACTTTAAAAAATTTATCTTGTCTTTGCAATAGTTGCGTTTTGCAAAAGAAATTTAAATAAAATGGAGTTTATGTCATGTTTTTTTGGTCACAGGAATAAGATCATAAAATACAAAACATACCTTGCCAGAACGACAGGAAAATGACACTCTTGACTGTGCAGAACTTGAGAACAGGGTCGAAAGGTGTGAGTAGGTCCTTAATCGCAAAGTAGAACAAAAATAGACCGTAGAGCGCAAGAGTGACGCTAATATTGTAAATGATCGTTATGTATAGGTAACCGCCGTCGGGAGACCAGTCACCATCACGATAGTGTCCAAAAGACTGTAGAATAATGATGACAAAGGCCATCACAGGTTTGACCAGACAAAACTGCAGCGTAGCTTGCTTGCAGAATCGCAGGAACCCAATAGTATACGTCTTGCCGGTCAGACAGTACGTCCCATAGAGGCAACTCGACCTGATGGGTTTGCCTCGAATTTCCGACATTATGTTACCCTCGCCACCCAAGTACTCATAACAGAGCGACAAAAAATTGTAGATGACGAAGGCCTCGTAACAATCGCGCACCGTGAAAAAGTACACATAGTAGCTCTCATTGTTGAAGAAGAGCAGAGATACCCAGGAATACGTCGCATAAATCGGCACTATGAACAGTATCCTCACGATCCATCGCTGCTCTGCGGCATTTGTGTACCACCTCAGGTGTTGATAGATTTGTTGGCAGCTGATAAACAGGGCTGCCCAAACAAAGGCACCTGCTAAACCTGAAATTAACAATTTTGGTTGTTTTGATAAAAGGTAAAAACTGAAAACAATGCCACTCTCATTTTTAAGACTTTTAAAGTGTACACATGCACCTACCTTTTGCTACTTGTGTCTGTAGGAAAATAGGAGTAACTTCACCCTGGTCTTCAACTTTGTAATTTGTTATACTGGACATTGTAGAGGCGTTTACAATAGAAGGTATTGAAGCTTCACTTGTCATTTTAATCGTTAATCTGCAACACAAAGAATAAAATATTTTATGTAGGTATTGCAAAAATTAAAAAATTTGTATTTGATAGCGCGATAAAATTGCTTAAGACTGCAGATAGATATAGATATTTATTCATATGTTTTCAGATGAATGATTATTGAAATTCTGTTTCTGATTTGTAATATTACCAATGAATTTACTCGAGGGATTAATGTTAAAAATAAAAGATACGTCACTTTGCTGGGACTCTTGAGATATCATTGATGAAAACTGGCTTTATGGTGCTCTTACTGCACTGAATAACAAATAACTTTTAAAATATAACAGGAGTTTGTAAATTATGTTGTTTATTAACTCAAGTTAGACTAAGTTGATAAATTATAATACACCGTCTTTAAGTATCACTGTTAAGTTGTTCACAAACATGAAAAATCAACCATAGTAACATACGAGAACTACTTATTTATTTTGGAATTTTGCTTGCTTACTCGTATGATACAAACATCTGTTGAGAAATTTCTTTATATCAAAACAACATATTCTTATCTATGACTCTACTGCTATATTTAGCTCGGCCATTGTAAGTTTTTGTCATTGATACACACTCTCAATCTGAAATTTCTCAAAATAATTCATTAAAAATTCATTTTGTCCCACAGAAAATAACTGTAAGCATCACATCAACGCTGAAACCATTTTGAAGAATGTATTTGAGAACGAAACAGCTGTCCTCAAAATAATTACTCATCAATTCATCCACAAGTACTTAAAGAACTTACAAAATTAAAAGTGACGAAAGCGCGTACGCTTGAGTGTAGTTAACGATAATCGATACGCACACAGGCGCGCGTTTCTGCCATTCATTTTCTTCCCCACTAAATCAAGATACTTTTGTTCATGAAACGAAATCTAGAAGACGAGAGATGAAAATATATTCACTATCACTCAGGCAGACTCACGCATGCGATGAGTCTGTGATACACAGGGAGAATAACGAATACTGTTTGATGTGGACAAGAGTCGCAAAACATCGCGGAATCCGCTCTCTTTTTCTCCTCTTATAAGTATACAACTACACCATTGCATGCACCACCGTGGAATACCAGCCAGACCAGCTCTCTCATATAATCCTTATCCCTCTCTCTTTTCTTGCGAATACATGTATTCGCTTTTGCCCATGGGTATACATACTAGCTACCTTGGTAACTATCTCTCTTGCTCTCATTCACACGACATTCTGTCTAACTGTCTCGGTTGCGTATTATGTAGGTATCCCGTTTTGTTTTCTCTCTCTTGATCGGTTGATCCTGTAAAATTACATTGCATGCATGCATTCACCCCTATCACACACCCTGACTTTTAAATTGTTGGTTAGTATAATTTGAGAGGAATACAAAATAAGGAGCCAAGGACTTACTCACCTGTCTCAATATTCCTCTTCTTTTTGTAGGTATACCTATATATGCTGAGGCTTTCGAATACCTACTACTTGATTGCCCTGAGAAATGTTACTGAAAACGAAGGTCGTCGCGCCCGTTGCTTCTTTTATCGCACTTTTTATGCGATGTTCCTTACTAAGTCTCTCCTTTCCTTTGCGGATGACGTGCGTTCTTCTGCTCGCTCGTGTACAACCTTCCGGGAGGATCATCCGACATTTCGCGTCGACGACGGCATGTTTTCCCTTTTTTTTTGTTATTCGCACTTTTCACAAGAACCACACACATTCACCTTCACGAACCACTCTTTTTACACTTTTAGGATGGACGGAACAGTACAGCTCATTGTTATAAATGCGGCATCAAAACCAGATCGTACACAAGCCGAGGATCTAACTATCTAACAAATGAGAACGTGCGGTAAACTATGAGGAATGAGGACACGCAGACTGTAAGTGTTGATATGACAGGCAGGAGAGTTGAGTTCAGACTTAAAGCATTAAAGTTGACGTCGTCGACGTTGATGTGGTCACCCTTGGTCAGTGAGCTCTGAGTTGTGAAGTTGGTCGCAGAATACCTAGCTATCAGTTCTTTTGATCTTGATCGAGAGTATCGAGACATGGCATACGATATATCGAAAGGTCGACGTAATGTGACGTAAACCTAACCTCTTCATCAAAAATGACGTGTCACAAGTCACAACTGTCAAGTGTCAAGTTAAGCAGACGATTTTGCGAGATATCGATTAGAGTCGATATAGTGACGTTTTCAAATGAATCGCGCATTCGCGCGCCCTTGACTTGACGACTTAATAAAAATTTTCAATTTTAAAAAAATAAGTAAGTACGACATATCCTTTAACGAATGTCGTTGTTGACTCTTAAAGTAATTGAATCAAGAATCGATCTGCGTCAGGTGCGATTCTCCCGAGTCAACGCCCGACAGGGAAAAAAAACGTCACCAATGTTAAACAATAATAATTACTGCGCCGATTTTTACCTATCAAACAATGACTTATTTTTTTTTTTTTTTTTTAATTCACTTACCAGTGATAAGAATTTAAAATAATGACCAGTAAGTAAAAAATTTCAGTGCGGAAATTACAAAAAGATCGCGCTTCGTACGATCTGTTCCTTTGACATTAATTTAAAGTTAAATAACAAACCCATTTTAATAATTACTCGTGTACAAACTATTTGAATCGCCAAGTTGGTCTACTGTTGTATGAGAGCTCTACTTATAGCGTAATAACGCTTTTATGGAGTAAAAAAAAGTGTTAATTACAGAAAAGTTAAAAAAAAAGTGTTAATTACCTATGTACACGTAGATTGATAATGTTCATAAAACGATTCATGACAAAAACGTATATTTAAAGAAAAGTAATCAAAATTTTACAGGTACGTATTTGCTTAGGTGTTATCGTACCTCATCGAGTCAGTCCAAGTGATAAGAGCGGTAAGTTATACTCGCGACGACGCGACTTTTTTGATAAAGTTCAGCAGCTGTGCAGCGAGCGCGCCCTGCCGCCGTGTGTGCGTGTGTGTGCCTCCCGGACTCGGAGACTGGAGAAGAAAGAGAGAGAGAGAGAGCATATATATATATACATATATGCAATGTATATTCTGTATTGCAGCAGGAGGTTGCAGTTGCAGACGTATAGCAATATTAGCAATGAGACAATTCCCCCTCCTGTTATTCACATACCTATACTCCTGCACCACGATATTAATTTATTATTGTTATCGTGAGCAACGATGCTGTTGATGATTATGATGACTATGGCTGCAGGAGTACTGTTGCTGTTATTTTTGCGATCTTGAAGACTGGAGGCTGCTGGAGAGGATTTCGAAAACTTTTGTCGTGGATCAGTGCAATGGTGTTGTAACGAGTAAGGACCAAGTCCAAAGGAGTATATTTTATTGAATATGTGTATTAGTGTATATTATTAAAAATTTTTTTGTGCTGTGCTCTGTTATTTTTCGTTTACCAAGTTCTCGTTTGAGCAGCAACTTAAACGAAGAAGGTGACTAATTGTTATACCTCCAAAGCGGAGTCGAGTGTGTATTACCCTCGTAGTACCTACATGTGCGATTGTATTTTTGTAGGTACCAAATACCTTATATTTATATTCGTACATACGCGAATGACGCGCAAGCTACCTTCTTTTATTGCCTTTCTTTTCCTCGTTTATGTACTTCTCTTTTTTTTTCTTATTAAACTCTCGATTAATATGCGACGTACTTGTCGTCAAGTGAGTGTAAGTACCTACATGCAGGGCACATAATTTAACTAATGTTGTGAAAATTTTTTTTTCTACGTGTTTTGTTTGATGTGTCACGACTTAATCTGATTGGAAATTTTCTTAAAGCACTTGAACAAATACTTATTATTTTTTTCTTATAGGTGATTTAAATGTGTGTAAAAATAGTTTGTAGATGAGTTCTAGTTTTTATCAGTTCTCTCCAGCGTTGATTGTGAAGTTACAGTGGTATTTTGAAATTTTAAGGTTTAAGAGCACCAAACTAGTCAAGAATACGTTAATTGATTGTTTAATTATTCTGTGATGCCAACAAATGTTTAAGAAAGTCCTGGACAACTAGGGTAGTCTAATCTGATAATCATGACCTAGATAGCTTTCATGTTTTTTGGCACTTGACACTGAAATCGTATCCATTTGATCACTTAGATACTTTGAGCCAAGATGCTTTATTTTTTAGTCTTAAATATCTTTCTGTGTTTATTCAAGGTGAATCCAACTAAAATAGTTGAAGTGTGTTTGTGCATGTTTTTCTGTTGATGAAACCGATCAAAAATATAATTATGATTATTAAAATGTAAAATGATCTGTAATAAAGAAAAACGTTTTATTTCCAGCAACGCCTAAAAAAGTAGTATAAAGTGCTGTACACGTTCACATGAATGCGTGTGCATGCACACTCAAAGGTTCCAGAGCAATGGGGACATGGTGAACGATGAGTTCTGGCATGGGTTCCCAAACCTTGGAGATTTTGCGCCAGGGCATCTGGGCAAGTCTCACAGGAGGCTGGTTCTATGATCCCCACCTGGATGTTTTCTCCAACACCTTTCATCTTTATGTTTGGCTCTTTTTGCTCTGTCTCCCTTTTACCATCTATCTTGTGAGTCAAATACATTAATTAATTTCCACTCTGTTATCTTTATTTTTGCAAAAAGTTCGTTTGCACTGGTGATGAATTTATAACAAGTTTCTAATGGTTCAATGGTTACTGACATTTAAAAGTCTTTTTTCTAATATTTATTTCTCAAGTAATTGTGTTGATATAAATTTTAACATATTTTTTATACACAATGTTTAAAATTAATTAAAGCACTCAATTACCATAGCTTTAGTTCCACATAAAAAATATTAATTATTGACTTTCATTTTATCACCCTCTTCATGATTGAAATCTAAAATGATCAAATGCCAGTATAGATAAGCAAAGTCAGTTAATACATTTTTCCTCCCAAGTATTTTCCGCCGTCGTTGTACGTTTGGTTGTCCTACTGCTCGACGATCATCCTGCTCTTTGGGACCATCAAGTGCATCAATCATGCGTTACATCGGGTCTACGACACGAGCGAGTGCCTGGAGGAGCCGAACCAGAACATCAGCCTGCAAAAGCTCGAGAGCGAGAAGAAGAGAGATTCTCGTACCAAAAGACGGGAGCAGCCTCAGGATAACGATTTCTTGGGCATCGAGCTCCAGGTCTTGAATGGTTTGTATACATTTCAATACTCGATACCGTAATTACATTTTTTTACCGGAGAATTGATTGGAATGTTTGTTTGTCAGGTAAAACCAACACCCCGCCTGTGGAGTGCTCGTCGAGAAACTCGTACATTGAACCGAACGCTCAGAACGCCGATGCCGATAGCATAACGTCCGATTACACGAGAGATAAACCAAACTCGACCATCGATCTAAAGGTCGAGATTCATCGTAAAAACAGTTCTGAGAGTTCAGAGGAGGCTGCCCAGTTAAACAAGCCGATCGTCACTAGTATTAATGTACACGAGGCTGAACTGGTGTCGGAGCAGGATCACGACCAAAGCATCTACAGGAACCAAGTTTACAGTAATTATTTCAATTTTGATATAACAATAAATTGAAAAGTGAATGTTGAAAAGGAACTGTTGATTCTAAAATATTTTTAATCAGCAGGAAAGAGCAGGTCAACCTCGCGGAAGTTCTGTCGGCATGCGTCAGAGGATTCCAGAACCCGTTACTCGAAATCGAATAATCTCGGGAAAACGGGTTCAGAGAGCCAAATCAAACAGACCAGCTCCCTCGAGCTTGAACAGGCGGACGAGTTCGAGTACTGGAAATACAATCAGAGCGTGCGTAGGCTTAACTCCAGCTCGATTCCTATGGAAGCTCAGCTGCTCAATGACCACCCACAGAGCCTTGAAATCATATCCTCGAAAAAAGATGATTCGGATAAAAATAAGATCCCCTCGCATCCGCAGTCCCTGGAGGTCATTTCAAAAATGCCGCACCATCAACTCGTTCACCCTCAAAGTCTTGAAACGATCAGAGCATCGAGTAAGATCGCTAATCCGACGGACGACAATAATTTACCCTTGCACCCTCAGAGTTTAGAAATGATTAATTCAAAAAAGGTAGGTTTTTTACATTTCTTGAAAATTTAATTTATTAATACAAGTTTTTGTACGTTTAATCGGATTCTTCGTAGGTTTTGCCGCAAAATACGATAAAACGATATCAACTGCAGTTGCTGCCATATCTGAGTTGTGGGTCGGAAATCGTGCATCCAATAGCCGAGCAGAGCGATGAACAAGTGACTGCCGAAAGCTCTGGTCGTTTCAATCAAGAGTCCTACAGCCCGTTACTTATGCGCAAAGACGATGATAGATATTTAAGGTTTGGTCATTCATCAATGATTTTTTGAGTATAATAATAAATGTAATTAATCGTATTTATAATGTTATCCTTGTTATTTCAGGTATGTTGTAGATACGACGGTCGACAATGATTCAGCTAATTCGCGTGATGCTCTGTTGGAAGAACCAAAGCCGATGTCAAAGAGAAAGTTGAGCAATACTAGTCAGAGCAGTTGGGATCTCTCTGATGGCGAGACTCCCAAGGAGAGGCGAAAAGAAAAAATGAAGCAAGAGGAGCCGGCTAACGGGGGCAGTATCGTTGGCATCGATTGGCTCTTTGAAAACGGTGAAGGCGAACCGTGGACCAACAAAAGTAAGATCAGGTTTTTTTCTTTTTCATTTGTCAATAGTACTCGTATATTGAGTAAACCTTGAAACTGAAAAAAAATTATTATAAGTCAAAGTATGGAAAAAATGGTATTAAGAATGTTTTGAATTAATGCTGCCAGTACTATGGACTTCGCAGAAATCTGACGATACAGATGCGTCCGATAGTATACAGACAGCTAGTACAGATTGTAAGTTGTTATTAGCACGCCCTCAGTCAACTTTATCTATGGAAACAAATCATTACCTAGAATCCCGTTAAAAACTACACAACCACGATTTTTTTTCAAATTTACTAACAATCTTCACACCCTTATGTAGATGAATATATGTACCGTCTCCTACACTATAGGCGACAAAAATTTTATCGTTCTTTTTTCACTTTATTGTGTTATGTGTAAATATGATAGTTTTAGAGCTATACTGTGTGTGAACTGACCTTTCCTTTATAGTGTACTTTACATAAACTCTTCATTAAAACAAAAATTTTCAATGTATAGTAAAAAAGATTTATCTCCCAAATAAGATCTGCAAGGCAAAGAGCCAGACTCAGGTTCATCAAGCACTACAACTCTGAGTCTCGAGAACGAAGTCAAGCGCAAACTGCTTCCCAGTCAATCAGAAGTGGACAGTAAGCGCCAGCAAGGAGCCATACCCAAGCAAAGTCGTGCCCGGCTCAACGCCATAATCGCCAGCAACAGCAGCAACAATCACAACAGTAGCAGTAATAACAACACCAGCAGCAGCAGTAGTAATAATAATATGAGCAGCAGCACCGACGCGGGCAACACTGACATAGCTGCAGGTGCAATCGGTGATGACGAGGATAACGTGGTCTCAGCCGCGGCCATGGCTGCTGTGGCTGCGACGCCCGATGCTGTGATCACTAGATACCGGCAGATGGCCAAAATGAAGCAGAAAAAGATGATAATGGCCAGGTTGAGGCGTGAGCGCGCGAGCATGACTACCAGCAGTAATCCTGGTGCAAGCACGAGCCACAGTGCTCCTATCGAGTACGACTCGAGTAATCTACAAGTGACTAAGCACAGACGCATGCTGCCGGCCACACCGACCAACGACTCGTTGATAACACTCGCGCTTCCATCACCGCCTGCCCCGATTATGCCAAATCCCTCGTCACCGCTGTTAGCTGCGTTGTTCCAGACAGGCAGGCAAGTTACTGCGACAGCGATCGGTGACCCAATGGATCTGAGAAGACCACCACCGCCGCCAGCTGCCGAGGCTCGGGGCTCGAGGTCTAAGTACAAAAGGCTGCACAGATCGAACGGCAGGAGACGGAGGCATCCTCGGACCAATCACCCCTCCCATCAGGTGAGTAGAGACTCTAGAATTTGATTTGTAGCATGCTTGATCAATCAAACTGAGGAAACTAAATGTTCGTGTATTTAAGGATCAGGAGTTTCTGGCACTCACTCATGTCCTGTACCACATAACGACAAACACAGACACAACCGAAGATCCGGTGCATTACTTTCGAGACGATACGGGTCGCTGGGTGGCGTACACGATAGACGAGAACTCGCCCACGTTAAAATTACCTGGAGCGATGACCGCGGCAGTGCCCAGCGGACCGCAAGGCCTTACCTCGGCGGCAGCTCGTTCTTTACCACCCGAGCACAATGAGCGCCTGCTGAACACTCTGCTTCGACAGCATTTGAATCAGAACCTATGTTTCGACCTCAATTATGCAATGTCCGACATAAATGACGCGCCGAGTCTTTCCAACAACAACTACAGCAGTCCGTCGGTAAATTCTGCCGGTCTCGCAGTGATTCTCGATTCTCCCTCGATGCCAACAATACAGACTTTCACGTCTCCAGTGAACAACAATAACCACATCAACATGAACAATAATAACAATATCAACAACAACAACAACAACAGCATCATCAACAACAACAACAACAATAACAATCATGGGAGTAGCACCAGTGCCATTGGCAACAGCAGCGTCAGCGTGAATGGTCAAACAAAGATTCAGAACCCGCTGCAGGCAAGCTCGTCAGCGGCGAGCGCCTCGAATCAGGCTATCGTTGCCTCGACGAGTGGCATCTGTACTCAAATGTACGAGGGTCCCACAGTGCCAACGCCGCAATTGCCCTACTGCCAATTCAAC
Organism: Copidosoma floridanum; assembly: GCF_000648655.2. The sequence goes on from NW_019379589.1 coordinate 1,872,503, forward strand.
AACTTTGCCGACCGGCACAGACGACTGCAAAGCTTACTCGGGAATCTTGATTCCGTGAGCATGCTGTCCAACAGCACTCCCAGCGAACCTCCTCCACCCAATCAGGTTAGGACACATAAATTCGTACAATTTTTTCATACCCCTCCCCCCCCCGTCCGAGTATCGTTACCTGGCTTAAAGTATTTACAGATGCCGCTAATCACGCTACCCGCGCATCAAGAGAATTTATCGTGGAATCGCTTCATCAACGACTTCAGAGGCTTTGAGGAACTCAGTCAACCTAAGCCCAAGTCAACGAGGCACTACTACAAGTGGTACATCGGCAAGTTGCCACACATCAAGGTCCGCTTCGATCGTCTGTCCTTGCTTGCGCTTCTCGACCGAAACCTCACGCTCTTGGAGACCATGATGGCAACCCTACTGGCAGCCGCGGTCGCCGGCTTTGGCCTACTTATATTGCAGCAGGGTTTTTACAAGGACATCTTTGCATTTCTGTTTTGCTTTGTGATCGCAGGCTGTCAGTATTCGTTGCTAAAGTCCGTACAGCCGGATGCTGCGTCGCCAACTCACGGCTTCAATCGGATCATCGTATTTTCCCGGTATTTAGCATTTACAATTAAATTGCCCCCCCTCACACAATATATCACACGAATCCAATACGAAACTAATCTAAATGTACTTTCAGGCCGATATATTTCATCCTGTGCACGAGCATAATCATGATCTTAGATGTGTCGCTCCAAAGCTACAGCGGCTCGGACAAGAAGATATTCGGCATGAAAATCTTTGACCGCAACGTGATATCCCAAACGCGGAACGTTCTCCTCATATTCCTGCTCTTCTTTCCGGTCGTCTTTTCGCTCGGCCTATTCCCTCAAATCAACACGTTCCTAATGTACCTTTGCGAGCACATCGACATACACATATTCGGCGGTAACGCCACCACCAGTCTAGTCTCGTCCATCTATTGCCTCTTTCGCAGCGTAGTCACAGCACTTGTACTCTCTGGTTTTGTTTACGGTGCACTGGTCGAGGCCAATGCGACCCAACACATATTATTCTCGATTTTTTTGGGTCTTTTGGTAGCCGTCTCATACCACCTCAGCAGATCCTCGTCGGACCCAAGCGTTATTTGGGATATCGTGAAATCAAATATATTGCCGCAAACGTACTCCGGGGAGAAGCCAGTTCAAGTGATCGAGAACACGTCACAGGCTCAGCAAGGAACAGCGCGACGCGATCCTTCGCCCAAACGAGAACGTATAACTTCTTCCGGTCGACGGTCCACCCCAAAATCCAATACTTCCAAGGCCAAAAAGAAACACATGAAGATCGTTGTAAATGATACGGTTTCTGACTCCGATCTCGTCGATCTACTGCCTCAAAAGCTGAGATCAACAGTCAAAGCTCGGTTAAAAAACGACGTGATTGCGTGCTCGGTCGTTGGAATCCTGTCATTTGCCATTCACGCCTCTACCGTCTTTACTGCCCTTCAACCCGATATCTACACTTTTCTTAGGACGTTCACCGGTATTCTAGGTTTTCTGCTTCACTACGTTATGCCTCAACTGAGGAAGCAACTGCCATGGCTGTGTTTAGCAAGGCCGGTTCTACGAAGTTACGAATACGCACAATTCGAGGGTAAATTAAACCATTAGTTGTTTTTAACATTTTACCATCAAACTCATATTTTAATTTTTCTTTTTTTTTTGTTTCGTTTTCAAATTACAGTTAAAGAGCCAGTGAGAATAATGTGGTTCGAAAAACTCTATGTTATCCTGTGTTTCTTTGAGCGCAACATCCTCTACCCAATACTGTTTCTCAGCGTGATAACCGAGTGCGCCGGAACGATCAGCAAAAATTACGGATCCAGCATGGGTGCCATCATCATCGCCACCTGCGGCCTGAAAGCCTTGCGCTCTACCTACTCGGACCCTTCAAATCGCTACCTCGTCCTCATCTTTGCGGATCTGCTCTTTCGCAACGACTTTCACGAGCGCACAGAGTCTCTGCTCATCGACTTTGTCGTCACCGCCATCGCTTTCGCCAAGATACACGAGCTCTACCTCAAGATACAGTTCATCGTCACCTACATCGCGCCCTGGCAGATCACGTGGGGCAGTGCATTTCATGCATTCGCTCAGCCGTTTTCTGTGCCACACTCGGCGATGCTGTTCTTGCAAGCAGGTATCTCAGCTGTGCTAAGCGCCCCGCTCAATCCGTTACTTGGGAGTGCGATATTCATCAGCTCGTACGTGAGGCCCGTCAAGTTTTGGGAGAGAGATTATAAGACTAGACGGGTGGACCACTCCAACACGCGTATGTCGCTGCACCTCGAGCGTAATCTCGGTGCTGACGACAACAATCTTAATTCGATCTTCTACGAGCAGCTGACGCACTCGTTGCAGCACAGTTTGTACGGTGATCTAGCGCTGGGTCGTTGGGGCGCGGTTGAGCAGGGCGACTGTTTTCTTCTCGCCTCGGACTATCTGAACTGTCTGGTGCACGTGGTCCAGCTAGGAAACGGTCTTGTGACGTTTCAATTGCGTGGACTCGAGTTTCGTGGCACATATTGTCAGCAGCGAGAAGTCGAAGCCATCTCCGAGGGAATCGAGGATAACGACAACTGCTGTTGTTGCGAGATGGGTCATTCTTCACATGTGCTTAGCGTCAATGCGGCGTTCAGGTAATACTTTGTTCGTAAAAAGTTTTTTTGTGGAATTTTGATTGCTTAGAATCAATTTTTTTTTTTTTTTTTTCAATTTTACAGCCAGCGATGGTTGGCCTGGGAAGTTGCGAGCTCGAAATATGTTCTGGAGGGTTACTCGATATCAGATAATTCTGCGGCTTCGATGCTACAGGTTTTCGATTTTCGCAAAGTTTTAGTTACCTACTACGTAAAGAGTATTATTTTTTACGCTGTAAAATCACCAAAGCTCAAGCAATGGCTTGAAAATAAGGATATATTCGATGCGCTGAAGCAAACGTTGGATAAAAATTTTGTGGATCTAGATCCAGTGTTCAATATGAACATTGACGAGGACTTTGATTTTCGAGCCAGTGGCATTACTAGAAGTAGTTTTTGCAATGTTTACTTGGATTGGATACAGTTTTGTGCATCGAAACAGGATGAAGTAAATCGCTTTTCATAATAAATCCATGAAAATTAACGCATTTGAGGTGCTAAATTTTTTCTTAAAAATTACAGACTCTAGAGAAATCCCGAGACTCGTGCCTTGTATCACTCTGTTTATCTTTGAGTCTACTGGGAAGACGCGTACTTGGAGCGGCTTCTCACAATACAGTTTCTAGTGTTGAGTTTTTTCTCTACGGCCTACACGCTCTTTTTAAAGGTAAATACTATTATTATTACTATTAACAAAATGATTGTTAACTAGCAACACTTCGATATTTCAGGCGACTTTCGGATAACATCGATTCGCGATGAGTGGGTCCTACACGATGTAGCATTATTGCGCAGTGTCGTAGCTAAGGGCGTCCGTATGGCCCTAAAACTCCATCAGGATCATTTCATGAGCCCCGAAACATACGAAGAGGCGTTAGCGCTCTACAATGCCATTGACAATCACGATCGAAATATCGTCATTAGCCACGAGGCCGACCCTCTTTGGAGGAACGCTATCCTTAGTGGCGCACCAAGCCTTTTGGCTCTAAGGTATAGCTTGTTAAAATAAAAATGCCTTGATCTCTTGGATTTTGACTTTGAATTATAACTTTTTTTTTTTTTTTTTTAATTTAATTTAAGGCGGGTAATGGATGAAGGCATGGACGAGTACAAAGTTATTATGCTAAACAAGCGGTTCCTCAGCTTTCGTGTGATAAAAATGAACCGCGAATGTGTTCGGGGCTTATGGGCTGGTCAGCAACAGGAATTGGTATGCCTATGCGTTATAATGAACAATAAAACTACTTTTTGACAATTTCTAAACAATTGCAATATATTTTAGGTGTACTTGCGGAATCGAAATCCGGAACGAGGTTCAATACAAAATGCAAAGCAAGCCCTACGCAATATCATTAACAGCTCGTGCGATCAGCCTATCGGTTATCCCATATACGTATCGCCTCTAACAACTAGTTACGCCGAAACAAACGAACAGCTTTGCTCGATAGTTGGCGGCCCTCTAAGTCTCAACGCCATCAGAGATAACATTCTGCGCGTTTGGAGAAGGTACAAAATTAACATTTTTCACTCGACGCGCGTTGTGAGCTAAGTTAATTTTTATTAATAATGGTTTTTCGTATTGTCAGGCTTAGAAAAAAATGTGGCCAAGGATGTTCATCTGGTGGTACGGGGTCTCACGATGACGGTGGATTTGGTAATGAAGGAGTTTATTCCATGACAACTTACAACGTACATACAGGTTTGTCAAGATTTTGTTGGTTTGTCATCACACTCGACAATTTTTTTTTTTTTTTTACTGGTTTGCTCAACGATTAATATTTTTGCTAATAGGGTACAATCAGTCGGGACACAATACGTCGGGTTCTCAATCCATGGAATCGGGCTGTCAAATAGTCGGCTTACCGGGTAGAGGTTCACTAGGTCGGGGAAACACCAGCTCGGTCGCGGCTAACTGTCGAGGCTCGCTCGCCTCAATGGGTAAGCCAACCAGTTCAACGCTCGCTAGTCTCGCAGGTCTTCTCAATAGCAGTGACCTCAAGCCCGAGACGAAGAATGAAACCAGTTTCAGTTCTAAGCTTGAGAAAGAAGAAGTGCTCCAAAGAGTTAGGGCAAGTGTCTTTGTAGATTTTGATTTTCCGATTCCCTTTAAAACGTTGGAGTAAGTGTAAAGTGAACATGTATGTATTTTTTTTTTTTCAGATAACGGACGAGAACGCAGTGTACGATTCAATAAATCTGAACCGGCCAATCGATGTTTACTGGCCGGACGAACGAATGCGTCAGATGGGTGGACGATCTGGTTGGCTCAACTGGAGTCCACGCAATGGTATGGAAGGCTGCGTTGTGCACAGGTGGTTGCCCAACCATCGCGATCCCAATCACCGATCTCACGTCGACAAGGTTGTGCTACTCGTTCGCATTGATGATAAGTATGTGCCGATTGCAGAGCAAGGTGTGAGAGATCTCGGCGCAGAGGTCTAGTGTTTATTTATTTATGAAAGTACTCGTGCAATAACACGGTTTATCGTGTGACAAAAGGTGATCGAGAAGTGGATTTTTTTTTCCTGGATCACCATTGTTATCTGCGGCAATGTGATTTTTTGCAAAAACTAATTTTAATTCTCAGTCGTACCATTCATCTTCCAGTAAGTAACTTTTCTTTTATTTTTTTATTATTATTTTAAAGTCTGGAAAAAATATTTTCTTGTGATATTAACAAAAGTTGATCGAATTTCCATGATATTGTATTTTTTTTTTTTTTACTTTCTATTAAATTTTTGAAGAGTTATAAAGATTTTTTTTGTCAGACGAGCTAAACGTAGAATAAAAAGTTGGTTTCATTTTTTGTTATAAAAAGCGAGACATTCTCGTCAGCTATGTAAATACGGGTAAATGTAAAATAATTAAGTTAGTGTTAAAATCATCAGCAGCTAACATAACGTATGAAAGTTTTTTGCCACGATTGATGCTGCCAACACCAAAATCTTGTACCATAGTGTAATATAAAATTCCTTAAAAAATGCTCATCGTGGATTCAGGGAAATATTTATATATACAGCTGTATAGGTGTGTGTGTGTGTGTGTGTGCGTGCGTTAGATGTATTTTATTCTGAGAATGATAATTATTAATTGCCGTTCGAATGTTGTAAATAACAGATAGATAATTGCGATTTTCTATACTTTTGTTACTTTTTTTAAAGTCAACGTAATGGAACAAAATCGATTTGTAAATAAACAAAAACTGCTGTAAAGATTGATAATGTTGTTCTAACAAACATGTAAAATAGATAAACGGAAAAGTACAGCGAGACATATCGGTGCTTCGAAAAAAAAAAGAACGTGTTATATTTTTCATGCGTCAAAAGTGGAATTGGTTGTACATAAACTAATTGTTACTTAAAACTGATGTTTTTTTTTTTTAGAAATATCTTATTAGTAATTTTCGTATCCCCTCAAACGCACAGTTATCAATGATTACTTTATTTTATTCAGCATTTTATTACAATTTCAAGCCATAAGTGTGTTTCGGTCAGAATTATCGATGAATTTACGGTTATTCCAACATAAATTTCAGATAAAAATAAAATTTTGATTGTCTGCTTTAAAAAATTTGTTGCTATTCTCGGGTAAATAGGCAAAAAGGTAAAGAAAACCAAACAAAAAAAAAAAAGAATATCAACAACCTACGAGTTTGTCAATGAATTGATATAGGTTGTACTGATCGTTCGATCTTACTTCAATGAAAAAAAAATACGCAAATGTAAGCTGTAAACTTACAACACACATGGCCTTATATACGATGGTGTTGTGGCGGAAAAACAAAACGAGCCGACACCTGACTGATTAAACGAAAATATAAATAGATACTACTAGCAACTCCATTAGTTATTATAAATACTATTTATGTATATTATAAAAAAAATTAGCTAGTCTTTTAAACTGCTGACATACACACGCAAGTACTTGTACTGCTCGCTGCCAAGAGAACAGTAAAGTCTGACTCGACGGAGAAAAAAAAAATTGTAAATGTTTGAAAACGCTGAGAATTATTTATTTTGTTCATGTCTAATACAAGAAAAATGCCTAAGATCTCTATACTTAGTGATTTACTTGGCTGCTTGTTCATCATCAAGACTCGTTACATATAGATATTTTCGTGTTTATTAGAAAAAACTATAGCTCTTTATGTTGAAATTAAGGAGGAACGGGGAGAGGGGTACGTTTAAATGATCGGTTGTCTGTGAATCTAATTAATTGCTTGTAAAAAAAATTTATCTATAATTTTGCGCATTAATTACGATATGAAATTTGTCGTTGTGATATATATGCGTATATAGATGTGTATGCGATTATTTATACATTAGATCTTTGAGAATTTATTGAAAGTTTATTACAAATGATCAAAAAGTTACACAATATCATTTACGTTTTATCCATTTACAGTCATATATCATATATTTATGCAGAGTCGTCACTGTTTTTATACAAAAAAAAAAAAAAAAGGAAAAATTACCACGTATTCATATGGAAATACAAAACGTGTAACTTATGTACCGTTATACAAGTGTATACAATCTTTATAATTACGTATAATTTTTACCGAGCGCTTTATTTAAAAAAAAAAATTTGTACTTAACGAAATTTTGGTTTTTTCAACGATTCGCCAACTCCTAATAACGCTAAAACTTCCGAGAACTAACGATACGAGTAAAAATAACTGTAAAATGCTGTCGTGCCAAGGATCGTGAACGGCACTAGTATGCTGTACGTATGTATTAAAATTTGTTTTACCGAAAAATCATTAAAGAGCCAAACTTAAAAATTTATTAGTAAACTGCTAAAGAGCTGTGGCTACAGTACCATGATTTTTTGTGGGTTTCATTTTTTTAGGTCTATCTCTAAATGTACAGTTAAGTACGAGTCTTAATCGTTTGAATGCTGTGGCATACAAATCATTTACGACGTACAGAGCCGTGCACCAGAACTTTTGATATATACTGGTTCAATCGTTTTTAATGAACTGTTTAATGAACATTTTTTTAAATCGATTTTACTCCACCTATTACACAATTTTTAAGGCTTTCAAGGGTATACCCGATCACCATTTATGATTTTAATTTTACCCTTTCCTCTAACTCCTAACGGAGCAGCCTCGACGGGTTACTCTTTGGTGGCGGAAAAGTCTCCCCTTATTTAGTATACTTTAAATTAGTATAATTTAGATGCAACATTCCAGTTTTGAGGAATTTTTTTGTTGATCTTTTGCATTTTTACGTAACAAAAAAAAATGTAATCTTTGTCAATCCTTACGCACGTAATTGTTCACAAATACACTTAGGCTAACTTGTTCACTGCCACTTTTTTTCATCCATTCGTGTTTTCTGCCCGAAACAAAAATACCTAATAAAAGTACACGTAGTAGACGCTTATTTAGGCAACATTTTTAAATTAAACATGTTGATGTTGTTATAGTTAATACACCAAAAGTTCTGGTGCTAATTTTACAGTAATGAAAATTAGAGGTAAAATAATGTAACTTATACTAAAAAGAAAATGTTTTGTTTTGTAATAGTTGCGCAAACTGATGACGTTTGTAATTATAATATACCATAGGAACATGATCCAGAGAATTCTATTAATGGTTAACGAAACAAGTTATTACTATGGAAAAAATATTGATGATGAATAAAAACACGTTACTTTTTTAAAAAAAACTTCACCTTTTTTTATTTTCCATACATTTCACCACACATAATTTGTCGTTTGACATATAATATTAATTTTTTTAGTCTCTTGGTGATTTTTTTTCATGTATACAAAGGCATTTAAGCATTATGTACTACAACCGAGTGCACGTTTTAACACGCAGATGATAAACATTTGATTTGAATATAAATATTATAAATATAAATTAATCACATAAAATTAAGTTAAAAAGAAACAATTTCTTTATTATTTTACTATGGAAATCGTAGAAGATCAATGAGTTAATCTCAGGCATAGGCAAAATAAGATACAAATAGTACCTTTAATCAATAAAAGTTATCTTAACACATTAGCTTTAGAAAACTATCGAGTCACGATTTCTGAAAACATCTATATTTTACAAAAAAAATTTAGTTCATGGGTGCTTTGTGAATCTGAAGGTATATACAATACAACTTGCCCACGAACATATCACTGTTTTAGTTAATCATTAAGTTGCACTGTCCTGTTTATCAGGTGGATGATGGCCATTTGTTAACTTCTTTACCAAATTATCTATCATATCAGCTTCTACCAAGCCAATAAATTTGTCAACTACTAAGCCATTTGATATAGCAATCACAGCAGGAACAGCCTTCACTTCAAATGTGTGCACCAATTCAGGATTCAATTCCACATTAACTATGGCAAGATTGAGATCATCCATTGGCCCTATCATCTCTTCTAGCTTTGGTGTAAGTATTTTACAAGGGTCACACCATTCTGCATGAAAGTTGACTATAACTGGAACATCACTGTTCATAACTTTGTCTACAAACTCATTGTTGTCATTAATATCAAACTTTTTATTTGCTCTGCTTAAGAGTGATATTCCTCTAGAGGAAACTTGAAACAGTCTTCTCACAGTGGACAACATTTTCAACTAATTTTTGTCTTGTCTTTTATAAGTAAGGCATATGGTCTAGTGTTTTGAGCTTTAAAGGCCTCTAAAGTATTTTAGAAACTATTTAAAAAACCCAGTTTTTAATTCTCTGTGGTCTAGCAACTTCCATAAGTCCAAGTTTGAAGTAACTCACGATTGCAACTACAGCTGAAGCACCCAACAAAATAGTAGTAATCAAACGCCAAATAAAGAAGTGATCGTAGGGCTGAAATAGAAAAACAATTTTTACCTGAATAAGTACTATCTTTGAGTATTAAAATAAATCGGAGAGTAATTAACCTTTCTGCTGTGCATTTATTTCACAATAAAATGTTTTAGTACCACTAAATACTGTTCGACTACCGGATGAAAAACTATTAGGTATCAGTTAAAAACAACAATGATTCACATGTAGTGAGGATATCGTATAATGAGTTACTATAAATAAAAATAAATCCATTCGTCGGATTTATACAAATTTTTCCGGCCTTACATAACAAGTACAAAAAGATTTAAATTGAAATTAAAAAAAAAGCAATTAAAAACTCTGTCAGGCAACAGAGAGATAATTCTTTATCATTATCTACACACACACACACACACAGAGAGAAAAGCACCAACTTTGCATATATTAATATATATACCTTGTTTTCATGAGGGACGGGATGTTCGGGTGCACGAGGTACACTGACAAGTACAATGGTAATAATAGCAGCGACAGCCAAAGCAACGGCACCAATTCTCTGCTCGATGCGCAAAGACACCAGGAATACCAAGCCAGCTAGTACCCAAATAATCAGTAAGACGAAGAGGCCCAGACCCAGACCGAACGTGTGGTTTGTCATGCCCTCCTCCTTCTTCTTCCTCCTCTTGCTTATGGGCCTGCAAATTTATCGTCACGAAATATTTCAACACCCACGGCCTCTTATACTTCCTGACCTATAAGTACATGATATACATGATATTATCGATTTCTAATCTTCGAATTTCTATACTCTCCAGCTATGTGTAGCAGGAAAGTAAAGTCGTACATGAGATAGTTGATCCTCTTATAGGGAATGATTAATCTTACGAGATTGATTAGAGGCTCGCGATTTTTAATATATATGATCTACTGCAGATCGGAGATTATGGATTGAAGGGTGACATTTGCGTGAATGCAAGTGTACGTGTCGTGTATGATGCTTATTTCGATATACGCTGCGGTTACTATTTATATCTGCGACGAGGTTTCGCGAGAACAATTAAATTAAAGAGCATACCTGAATTTCCTGCGACTATTACAATATTTATTAATTTTTCATTGGTCGACAAATTTAATCAACTCTTGATCTCCGAGGTTTTGACATTTGACCCAGGCCCGTTACCATGGATACAGAGAATTCGTCTGCTTCTTTGTTTATGATAATAAATATTAGAAATTTCCACTGGTACACGATCAGACGGTTTTATTTTGTATTGGCAATTCAAGTACATAGTTTATGCTTTTTAAATTTCTTTGACATTTTTTACTGTAAAGTTCTTCTCGTAAAGTGTTTAAGAAATTTTCACGTATTCTTGTATTTTGAATTTAACCGCCATTTATACTTGCCGGGGACGCGCGTGCGCAGTAGATGAACGAGATAATTGCGCTATTTTTAAAAATACGATGATGTCAATAATTGTGACATTCTTTCGTTGGATACGTTTTAGAGTTCATACGTTGTCAGAAACAATGAAAAATTTATACAAGTTCGGTGATTTGCTTTTCATTAATTTTCCATAAAATTCATGCAACTCGTTGATTGAAAAAAAAAAATTAGAAAAGTAATCAAGTGCCAGTGAAAAACCAACAGATGATGATCCCTCCCCTGCAAACTCGTTTTGCTCAAACTTCTGTCTCTCGTTTAAACTTAATTACTCGTCATTCACAATATAATATATACTCACACTTTCTCGCAGACGTAAAAGTGCAGACTCGTATGTCGTACGTATAGTGTATAATATAGATGTACATGCATAAAAAGAAAAGCACGCGATAAATAATAAGTATGCACCGAAGGAAACGGAAAGCCGCAAAAAAGTCATTTTTAAGAGAAGGAAGCTAATAATCGTCGCCCTCCGCAGTGCACACATCGAGTTGCTGACGTAAACGACGATGATATCCTCGGACTTTCTAACAATATTATTTTCCAACGTAACCCAAACACGCGGAGAAATACGTTACGTTTAACGAACTTGTTACGGATTTCTTTTTTCTTTTCTTTTTTTTTTTCATGAAATTGCTGAAAAAAAAAAAAAACCAACACGTTCATCGTTAAAATTTAGTAAAGATTGTGTATACGAAAAAAAAAAAAAAAAAAAATTTATCCTGGACACAGGGCCTTGTGGCCTCCAATCGTTTACCAATATTTGTTTAGCTTCAATTGACAATAAAAAAATGGTACCGATTAAAAAAAAAAAACACACGTTGCCACGGATCCATAAATTTTTTTTTTTTTCTAACAAACCCTTTAGCACTCGGGCATGCCGTAAGCAAATATCCTTTGATATTCAACGCGATTGAGACATTCTTTTGAAAAATTTCTATCGCGTGTAAAACACCAATGTCAAAACACACACTTTTGTACATAAAACACGCATAGACAGTCGTCGGCCGTATGGGTACATCTATCGGTATGCCCATGTATAATGTGCTCTCACGGGGCACTTTGAAATAAGGATCCATAGGAAAACAAAGAAGGCGCGTCCTTGAACGTCGTTTCCCATGTAATGACCCACTGACCATCCATTATTATTTGTACCAAAAGAAGCCGGCTATCGTGTGAAAGCTACAACAACAACAGACGTACCTATATATATTAAGATGTATAACGGGGCAGAGGATATTTATATTATACATACTTACACCAGCATTATTCTAATGCTCGCTCGTAACTCTATGATACCCTCATTACTTAATCCCAATACTTACCAAGTACGAGATTTTAAGTTTGTCTCCCTAAACGACCCGACCTACGTTGATGAGCGACAATGTTATTATAATATCACTCGATCAGCGACCAGAAATAAAAAAAAAAATAAAAAACTTTGCTTTGCCAAGACACTTTTTTTCTGCATCGACCTGCACGTAAAATTACCTTTGCACGATCCTTCTTCTCCCAACACAAGAGACACACGTATAACTTATACCTGTAAAGATATATATGTATAAGATCCACCTGCATATAAGCAGTAGAGCCACAAACCGGCAATTAAATGAAAATCTTCTTCTTCTTCCTCGCTCACGTGTACGTCAATCTCCGAAAAGTGCACACATTTGAACCTTGTGTTGGAAAATGTTGCAACATTTTTTTCGGTCAAACGGTACAAAACTACGTATATATACAGAGAAGCATGTACTGTAAAAGAAGCTATATGTATAGATGTGTCATTGCGCGAACGCGATGTAAGAAGAAAAGGACCGTGTGTATTTGGATGACGTTACGGGCGCTATAGTTACGGTACCATTTTTACCTTGGCTTTTGCATGAACAATTTTTCGGGGACACCGCGGATTTGCGCTGGAGAGCCGAGACTTTGCCAGAGATGAGCTCGAATTAAACAGCCAGACGTGCCTCTTTTTACAATATCAAACTGACATTCTCTTTCTTTTTTTTTTTTTTTTTTTTTTTTTTTTTTTTTTTTTTTTCCGTACATCTCGGCCGATTATCTCCTACGAGTGACCCTGAACAAGTCTAATTATATATATATATATATTGTATTTATTAGCACAGTTTACTCTTAATTTATATTTAATATATTTTTCTCGCCAACACTAAAGCAGCGATGGTTTCGTGACAGTATAGAAAAGTTAATATATATAGTATACATATGAAATCTAATAGCCATAATGATATACTTGGGATGATTATGCTTTGTATAATTTACAGTAAGCGCCTATACTTATTTTTTGAAATAGTACTTCACATGATCCCTTTTTGCATCAAACCTCTCCGAGAAACAAATTTAATAATCCACTGTACACGTATTTAAACCATGTATATATATGTACGTACTGCAAACTTGCACACTCGCTTATAGTCATTACTGTTTGGGTCACGCTAATCGTCGTAAGGCCTTTCTCACTCGTCGAGACTGCTTTAATTCTCTTCTCTTATCTTTATCTTTGTTTTTTTTTTTTATTTTATTTTTTTTATTATTCCTCAAAATAGTCCTGTATTTGTTTTCCACGAGTACGCATGGACGGGGAATCATTGCGTGGCGAATTTCAAGTCAATTACCGGATGGTTTTAACCCGAGACCCGAAAGTAACGCGATTGATTGATCGAAGACGGAATCGAGAAAGTTGTCCGATGTGTTTCCTTTTCTCATCGCTATCATCGCATAATTACATACTTCTCTCGACTCTGCACATATCGATGACGGAACGGCCGAAAAATTCATTCTTACGCAACGGGTAAAAACCAATTATACGATTAAGTGCACACACGTTTCGCAAGTTGTATTATGTTTGCCTTCCACCTAGACAGAGAGGAACCATCAATTGGCCCAAAATGCCACTCAAAAGTATGCCCCACCGGACTTTCTATTTAATTTTTGTTTGCATGGAGCATAGCGACGCCGTACACATGTACGGTGTATTGTCCCAGTTCATCCCTTTCTTTTTTTTAAATCATTTACACTCCAACAGCTCCACTTTCGACTGATCTACACCAAGTATAGGTACTTCCATAACTTTTGTATATATGTATACGCACAATGTGTGTACACATTACGAAACGCCGACCAGCTTGTAAAACAATCATTCCTCCATGTATAATGTATGCACGGGAGAAAACATTTTTTCTTCACACGCCTGGTATGTACACTGAAAAAAAAAAAAAAAAAAAAAAAATGTAGCGCGAATCACTGGTTGCGGCGAATTTTTCGTCGATGTATACAAGGTACACACCTGTAGCCAAGGATGATAATGAATTTCTCCGCAAAACTTAGAAAGCTTGTACTTAGCGCGCCCGAATACAATAAAATATCTGCGGTATTTTCTCTGTGATTGCCAGGGGTGGGGGGCAGCGAAATTGATTCGAGATTGTTGCACAAAACGCGCGATAAGTATACACTTGGGATTATTATACCCGTGCGCGGGTGGTTTGACATAATATTCGAGCTGTAGTAGCGCCGATTTTACACTTTGCTCTCGTTCGTTTCGTCATTTTCACCGATGGCTTCTGAAAGCAGGGAGTGGAAGAAAGCTATACCTTTTTCTATCGAAAGCGGTGCCATTTACGATAGAAACGAGATTGAGAACCTCCGGGCTTAATTGATGGCTGACAATAGACGCTTGTTGTATACTAATGTTGACTTTAATCGCGCACTTCCGCAAAAGTGAGACTTGAATTTTTTAAAGAGTCGATGTAATAAGAGCCACGTGCTCCAACAAATCGGGAGGATCCCTTTCCCAAGCGCTCGTTTCAAAGTAAAAAATATCGCGCGACTCTTTCGAGTCCGAAAAAAAAAAAATTGTGGTTCACCATGGCGCGATTACCACACGCGACAAAGTCGATCGGTGACATAAGTTTACCGGACGTACATCGGAATTCGCATGGCAATATATACAAATATACAGCTGGACAGCCATATGGTCTTCCTTTTGGAGGAAAGACGTCACACCGAGTCTTGCGTGCGACTATACGCGTGAGTCAACACCGATCGAAAAAAATCCCGGTGGAGGAAGTTTTCGCGGAAAACGAAAGTGGATCTTAATCATTTTTTTTTTTTTTTTTTTTTTTTTTTTTTTTTTTTTTTTTCTCTTGATGACATATTTTGTCATCTAACATGTATAGGTTTTGCGTATAGGTAATCGATTTGTGGTTCGGATGTTGCGATGATTGATTTACATTTAAATAATATCGGCTGCTTTCGCTGTACATCGTGAAACGTATTATGGACTCGATGAAAACCAATTTAAAAGGCAAATCTGCTTTCGGCGCCAAAAATACCGAAAGTCCGTCAAATCGAGTGGCAGTCGAGTAGGTTTGTCTTAATTGGTATGGAAACGACGTAATCACCGCGTCGCACCCCACATATGTATGTATATACGTTGCAGAGGTAAGAAAAAAAACAAACAAGGAGTTGGTTTCGATCGATGCCATCTTCCTCGGTGGAAAAAAAAAAAGAAAAAAAAAGGTCCTCGAGCCAGTATGACATTAGCCAACGGAGAAGGGGCTCCTCGCGCGTCGTCTCCGCGGAGGAGCCAGAAGAAAGGATATACGGGCGGACCACGGGGTAGGGATGACAGTGGTAAAACTTGTGCGCGCTCCCCTCTCTCGAGCCATTTAAGAGCGAGAGCATCTCTTGGGAGGACGATAGATAGGTATCTCTCGAGGCGAGACGTTTGCTGCCTATGGTCCCCAAAGACGCGGTGCAATTTGAGATAAATATACTTTAAGTACACCGAGATACTCTCTCGGCGCACAGACTCGCCGTGGCTTGTTCTCATAAAGTGCGCGCTTTTGCATGATACCGTCTTGTTCGTGGGATTGCTTGGTACCAAGATTTTTTAGTTCAACATTGGAAGCCAACGATATTTTCGACAATTATGAAACTGTTTGCGAGTGTTGCCAGTGAGTTTTTCCTCTAAATTTTATTTATTTTTTCAACAAAACTGGTTTCAAAACTGTGTTTTGTCTTTTTTTTTTTTTTTTTTTTTTTTTTTTTTTTTTTTTTATTTCGGTGGTGTTGAAAAAAGTGCCATTTCTTGCTTTGCGTTCTTCTGCCTTGGCTTTACACCTTTTTGCAAGTGCGAGTAATTGGTTTCATCGAGTGTGCTTTTGGGATGGCCGAAACGTGATGTTGATTCTAATTATACTCATTTCATGATACGCAACTTGAATCCAAGTGTATCGATTACTTACCTAATGATAGTGATTACTCGGAGCGATTGCTTCTATAATTGTATACTACTATACATTTAATCATACAATTTCAAATTTTACCGAGCAAAACACAAATTTTGAACTCTTATTATTATTTTTTTCTTATTGTTCTTCAACACGTTGATCATTTAACTACATTCATTAAATGTGTTGAAAAAAAAAATTTGAAATTTATTGGAAAAATTGTAAATTGCGATGGTTACTTAACAATTTTTTATTTGTTTTCTACAAGAAAAAAAATGATGATCAAAGTTAAACGTAATAATTTATCGCATACCGTTGAGTGTTAGAGAAAGCAAATCTCTACGAAAGTGTCGATAAATTATGGCTGAGTTTATGGTAATAACGGGTGTAATTTCAGACTCTGACATTTGAAAACAACTAAAATTACTCTCTGCTTTTTCGCACAATGCGAGTTACAAGCATTTTTTTTATTGGACAACGCTACATGTTAGTTGTTTTTTCTCTATTATACGATTAAACTTTTATCATTGTCGAAAATTATGAATCACAACATCGAGAAAAACATTTTTTTACAATGCCGAAATTCAAATTTCGTATTCTTAGAATCTTATGCTTAACGAACGCGGTGAACGCCAACACCTTTTGTTAAGCCATAATTGAAGCGTGTACTCTTTAATAGCAGCAAGAAAATTGTCTTGCGCTTGAGTTTGATTAAAAATCCCTCCACTTACGAGAGAAACGCATTAACTAATTTTTCTTGCCCGGAATCGATCCACTAACTGTTTATACTACACATTTTTATTGTGTCATATATAGCATATTTGCTGTGTACACCCTCTTTCCATTAATTTCATACTTGAATCATTACGTGCTTAGTAAAGCCCTCCTGCAATCAATTAACCATCATTAATTTAAAAAAGTACAAAAAGATTAGGTGAAAAGATAAACGTAAAAATTTTATACTGAATACCATTGATGTAATTATGATTCAGCTAACTACAACAAATCATGATCCGTATACATTAAATTATCATCCGTAAATTTTGTTGTTTTTATCTTCTACGCTAGTATTTTTAAATATTCTTGTTGAGGAAATCTTTTTTTACATCCACGTACATTGCACTTGTAGGGACGCTCGTCGGTGTGTGTGTACACGTGTCTTTTGACACCATCACCTAAGCTAGGCCCCACACGACTCCGATATGCCATATTGAACAAATGTAACGTTTGAAAGTGACAGTGACACCTGGAACCCATTTCGATATGCTCAAGTGTTGGGTTTAAAAGCAAAAAAACACTCACACAAAAAAAACTGCAGTGATCAGTTTGAGTAGTTATGGCACTATAAGGGCATAAAAACACGTGCTTGGACAAATAAATTTTAATAAAAGTTTAACAAGAGTATCGTATACTGTTTATTCGAAATTTGTTGTTTTATGATGTACCTGCACACATCTCAAATTAATAATAATTTTAGATAAGCGTTCTTTTTTAAAATTGCTGAAACGACTAGAGCAAAATGTAAAGAGCTTCGTCGAAAAAAATATTACCAACGAATCGGCTAACACTTCTATTTTCTTTAAAAAAATCACTCTAGGCAAAGAAAATCAATAATGGTACATAAATTTTGTCAGAGAAAATACGTTTTTTGCCTAATTAAGTACTCGCATAAATTTCAACGTATCTTTAAAACAGCTTACAAAGAAAAATAATTGACTTAATAGCCGAGATGATAAAGAGCAAACATCTTGGATGGTTTTGTTTTCCACGACGTATGAAGATTAGTATAACCTACACACATATTATTAAACTTGGGCAATGGAAATATTTATTGTAAAACCTAAAGAGGCAGATATGATTTTCTTCGTAATTTCAATCAAGCTAATTGGACAATAGACTTTTGCAACAACGCGCGTTACGTATCCCTCCCAGTGAAACACAAATAATATAGCCAAAGATTAATATTTATCGTTCATATACGTATATTTTAAAATCGTAAAATAATTGTAAACCTTTCAAACCGACAAAGGTCAATCTTTTGCAACACGCGTTTAAAATGCCTCGTTGGCGCGTATATAATATATAACTACTCTCTTTTTTTTTTTTTTTCATCGATTTGTGCAGAAACGATTTTGAATTGATAAATCCACTAGAGTAAACATGTAAATATATACAAATGCTCGTCCACATCGCGATACCTTCACGTAATAATATCGTACAACGATGAAAGCTCAATTTATTATAGGTACACTCGTGTACATCGAAATTGCAAAATGTCTATGAGAAAGGGAAAAATGTGCGCGCCTGTAGCATTAGTGGATAAATACACATGAGCGACACACGAGGAAGCAGCCAAGAAGTACAGCTATAGTTTTTCTTCCTCCTGCTCGCCGTTGCTCGCTCTCTAATTATGTGTACCTATATACACGCAACATCTCTCAAAACTCGTCCACAGAGCCCGATTCTTCTTTTTTTTTTTTTTTTTTTTTTTTTTTTTTTTTTTCTGTTGTATGTACAACGTGTATATATAAGCTGGACCTCCGACCCTCGTTTGTCTCTTGCGTAACGTTTCCCCGCGTGGAATGCACAGTAAGTACACGCTTATATTTTCCCGGCAAGCATATATGTATCATTGCGAAAGCCGGAGCACGGGGATGCTCGGTTTTTGTACTTTTTCGATGGGCATGCAGATACCGTGATTATACTGCTATTGTTTTAACGCCCGCGTTTCACATCGGATTCCATTTTTGACAGCTTGACGGAGATTTTTTTGAAAAATCAGGGGAAAAAAATTAATCACGAGGGAACAGATGTTTTTTTTTTTTTTTTGCTTGATGCGCGAACTGCCGGTAATTTGTTTAACTGCCACTGATGCCTCGTGAAATTTCTCGTATTAAATATATATGTTGCAGCTTGCATTGCGTCGAGAGAATATATACGTATGGTATGGATGCACGGTGCAAATAATAAAGAAAAAAAAAGTTCGCGTTTATTGTATGCTCCTTGAAGTTAATTGTACGGTATAGTTCCGATCAAACCGTTTGAGCGATTAACGCGCGTCGATACTTACGCGTCTCGAGTAAAAGGTAATCATCTTTTGTTTGGAATAATTCGCGTGATTTTCCCTTATTTACGAATCTCGCGGACGAAGCGTTAAACTCAGAGTGTGCAAGTACTTGGAGTGGATAGTAATACTGTTGTTGAGTATTTTAAATGAACAAATAACGTTGTGGGCTCTGTCTAAGAATACACCGGGAATAATCGTATTTTCATTGAAATTTTGTAATTTCAAAAAGTAATTACTTAAAGAACTGACAAAGTGAAAAAAATTTCGCTAATTCAACAAGATCGCATTGTTCTCCTTTTTGCTATTATTCCAGCGGCTATGACATAAGAGCAAACAATGAAAACCCGCTGCTAAACAATTATGTCCATCGATACAAAAAAAAATGAGGTCAAACTAGCGAGCGTTGGAAAAAAAAAAAAAAAAAAGTAGTAGCTTGAATGCACGACTTCCTACACCATATAGAGGCACGCGGAATTGCATAACAATAGAGGGGGGGGGGGCACATCACGCGTGCCGAAAACACGATGGGTATATGGCGCCGAAATTAAAAACGGCTTAATCGAGCGAAAACGTAATTTTCCCGCAAGAGTTCATTTTATCGATGCATGTATGATTTAATGGGTAGTCGCTTCGACTCGTGCACGCACGCTTGTGCCGGGATGGTTGCTCAAGACGGAGCTGGACGCGCTGATGTAAGGTACACGTGTATGGGTATGGTGTATCCGAAACACTCGAGAAACCCCGTGTACCTACATACACACATTGTACAGGTACAACTGATGTTGCCTCAAAATTATCGGTAATTAAATTTCATAATGTCGGCGCGAATCGGGCATTGCACGTATCAAAAAACAAAAAAAAAATGTTCGCGCTATTGTTAATTGTTCTGAAACTCATCCCATTCAACTCTTTTTTTTTTTTTTTTTTTTTTTTTACTATGACACGTGTGTATATATACTTATGTATACACCTGCAGCATTTAGGAAAGACGCTTTCTTTGTCAAAAGTTCTTTTCGAAAATGGTCCTAAAACTGTATCATAATGGACCATTGAAATTTTTGTTTTTCGTTCAATATTTATTTAAGGAAATACATATACGTGCACGAAAGGGTAGAAAGTATGTAACGTAGAAAATAAAAAAAAGGAAAGTAGTAGAAAATCGAGTGACTGGGAGGTACGAATAATATTATTCCGGGGGGCATTTTCGGGAAACGGCACTTGCGCGCTCGCGCACACACGAGTGCACTGTCACAATATTCATGTACATATATATATATATATATATATATGCTAATTTAAATTACGAAGAAAGTTTCCCCCGAGATCCCGCACAGAAGCGAGAAAATTGATTTCCGCAGTGATTCCAGTCCCTCGCACACACGTTTTTGTTAATAGCCGCTCGTGCGCGCAGTTGGCGGGGAAGGGGGGGGGAGGGGGAGGCCAAAAAATTAATTAAACCTATACAATACTTTCGAGACACATGAAAAGGTTCCATCATTGAGTTTCACCCGTGCGGGAACATCAATTTTTTTTTTTTTTTTTTTTTTTTCCTGCGTGACGCAGACAGTATACGCATACAGCATTGGCAAAAATGATGGATTGAGAAACCGACGAGATTTTAGGTGTAACAATCGATATATACGTGTCGATCAATTTGTGCCCACTCGCGAATATACCTTGTACACTCCGCGTGGCCAAACGAGCATCCGGAAACTTTCGAATTCGGTATATGATGAACGGCTTTGGATTGCTTTGGGTGACGCGCGCACCTACAGGCAACACACAATATAGTTGTGAGAAAAGGCCAACGCGACCGGAACGCAATTAAACGAGAAAAGTGTCTTGCGTCGAGCGTGTAGGGGGGGGGGGGAAAGATCATCCTCTGCTGACCCTGATTAATTAGAGGCGCCCAGCACCCACTCGTTGGGCAACATTCGGTTTCACTCGTTAAGAGGATGATTGCACTTCGCGCCACCTACGTACAGCACAATACGGGCGCCCTCGATCCATTAGAGACAAAAGTGGTGTGTCTCAATCGAAGACGCAATGATTGCTCGTACACGTGTACAACGAATTACACGCGTTACAAAGTAACAATGTATAACGTTTTAATGGGGATGCATTGGAAAAATCTTGGCGGTACATGGAAAAAAAAAAAAAAAAAGGATGGTGCTTTCCTCGGCAATCCTCTGCACTGTCTGGATTTTGAAAAAAGAAAGAAAAAGACAGCGCGTCGCAGGGCAATAAAAAGCGCGACAATAGCCACGGTAGAAATAATAATCCGTCGCGGGACTGATGAAAAGATCGAGACGTCTCGGGGGGATATCACGACGTGAAAGCATCATCGTCGCAACTGCGAAAGAGCCAGCATAGACGAGAGAGTCTATATAAACATCTCTCCTCCTTCTCTCGATGCGGATATTAAAGCGCTGAAAATCGTTTCGAGCACTCCCCCCCCCCCTTTTATTCTTTCTCTCATTGACGGAGGATCATTTGTCTGTTTGATACACGTGTAAACGCGCGTGGGATAGACACACACACACTTGTTGCGCAAAGAGAAATTTCGTTGATGTGTGCTTGACGCCGCGGATTGGGATGTGTCACTCATCCTCGCTTCTGACTGTGCGCATAGGTGACGCAAAAGGTGGTACTTCTTCTGTAAATATGTACACCCACTCGTTGAATGTACAGACCGTTAGTGGGAATTTTTCGGCTACGTGATTTTTAACGACCTCGGGGACATTGACCATTGAAAAACAAAAAAAAAAAAAAAAAACGGTATATACCGCTTTGAACAATTTGTTATAATTGCAAGCGGGTGGATGAACCGGATCGGATTGCCGCGCGAGAGATCGGAGGTATTAGCATTTTCAATTTTCTGCTCCGCTCGTACAACGCGGTTTCAATCGAATGCACCTGTAGCCGCGAGAATTACACATCAATATCGTAAAAAAAAAAAAAAAAAAAAAATGGCCTTTAAAGGTATAGCGTTTCCAGACGCTTTGAGTCTTTTAAATATTTTCCAGCTTCGTATATTTCTATTGGCGCTTCTATGCTTCATTTTCAAGGGGCGGGATGCCTCGGTATGCACCAAACGACATAAATACGCCATCAGGAAGTCGCCCGACCGGTAGTTAAGTCAAAAATTCCGCACTCGCGGGCGATCGTAAATACAACACAACCAGGAAAACCATTAAAACACCGTATATGAAAAAAAAAAAAAAAATGCATGCCAACCCTGAACTTTGCTTCGAAGCCTTTGCCGCAATTACTTATAAGTTTTGCATGATAAAAAAAAAAAAAGAAAAGCATCTTTACATTCCGTGTGCGCAGTTGTCCTGGCGGCCACAGCGATCCGCTGCTGTCACTCCGTAGACACGCCAAGGCACTACCTCTCGGTGGACGTGTTCGATGAACCGATAGGCACGCCGAAGCACCTTTCTAGGCGAGCCATCGACGGCACGAGAGGCAGGTTTGTATATACACACGTATACCCACAAGTACCTATTATAAGGTTTGAAAAAAAAAGTAACAACAAGGCCGTGACGGAGAATCAATTATCTCGTTGGTTGCAGAAAATACTTTGATCCCAAGACGGATGGCTTCTTCGACGAGTTCGGGTACGACAAGGGAAACTACGGCGCGTACAAGGAGGGCTCGGGTAATATTCCAACCGTTTGCCTTTGTCGTTTATCGGTATAGCCATGTCGTTATGTATTCATCGTTTTTTGACGCCGTTCACGCGGATTCGCAGGGTTTTCCGATCTCAGGAACAACGTGCCCGGTGAGCCCGGGGTCGACTATCCTGCCCTGCTGAAAGTCCCAAGGACGTCTTTCGCCTGCCACGGACGGGACCACGGTAATGTGTATTTTAACAATTCAACCGATGTTATCACTTTTTTTTTTTTTTTTTATCACTCCTCCATACCGATTTTTTCGCAAGACGCGAGCGACTGATAGTTGAGAAACGACTCGATAGTGGTATAAGTATTAGCGGTGTTTAAATTTTTTTTGTTTTCAAACTAGTCATTTTCGAAGGGGATAATTTGTTGTGGGTTTTTACAATTCGCCAGAGACAAAAAAAAAGAGAGAGATATAATAATATATATACGGTTACCGTCACCGGTTTTTGCCGATTCTCCATGGCGCATGCTTGTATTTTTATCCCAGAAACTGGTTTTTTTCTTCTTCGTCATTTAAATCGTATATTTTTACAACTACCGACGGGTCGTTTGTTTTAATGCAACGTTTTATTCGTTCACATTCGGTTTGAAATTCTAGACATAATGAACTAGCTCGTAAAACGGTAAACGTTTCGTACTCGCGAAAGAAATTAGCGGAATTTTTTCATGGTACCAACAAGTGGGTAAAAAAAAGTAAACGAACGAAAGGATTTTTATGGTGGGGTACATCGTAACCGTTAACGAGCTCGAATGTGTTAATTAACGGTTAGAGAAGCTGAAAAATACGGTAGCCCGCGGATGCAATCGTTTCTTTCGCGGCGAGACCATCGCCGTAAACGCGCGTTTTTACGGCAGATTAGCATCGCGACGCGCGTATGGAAACAATGACCCGCGACTGTTTCCAAGAAAAGTGAAAATCCACTCGGATGACTCGGAAAAATTTAAACGATGATTGTATACAACGCGCAATCTTTCGGCACTTTATTTTTTATTATCTTCATTGCGAAAAAGAAAGTTTAAAGGGAAGATACATGGATGAAGCGTGAAACGAGGATTAATTTTCGTTATTTGATCGAAAGGATGAAGGATGTCTAATGGTTACTCCTATGGCTGTCGGATTTGTTGCAAAATCGATTTTAACGAGATTGCCAAATCGCAAAGTAAACATGTGTTACATCGGGGGGTGTATCATCCGCGTCTCGAAATTTCGCAAAAGCAATGACGAGTTGGTCGAGGAGAGTTTGAAGCCCGCGTTATTATAAGAAATCCGTTTGTGAATGCGAAATCGAAAAATTTTGTGTCAAGGACATCCCGATCGACGGTCAAATTTATATACCCGCTCGCCCGGTACTTTTATTTTTCCGAATAATTAATTTGTCTCTGCATTGGCAAATGTGCATAATTCACCGCTATTTATTTATCGTCTTGTCGAGCCCTTCCAACCGCAAGGCTTTTAACGAGAGTCACGTTATTTCGCGTTTAAGCATATTATTATCGAGACAATAAAAATAATAACCCGCAAGTCTCCGGACTAATGTTTTCATTTGAGAGGATCGATTCGCGTCCAACGGTATAACAATAGTAAATAATCACGTTGATCGCATTAAATGAAATTTCAAGGAGAGCTCGAAACACATTTTTTTCGTACATGGGATTGTCGACGAAGCTGCTTGATATTATGTAAATGATGGAAAAAAAAAAAAAAAAAAAAAGTACACATTTTACTTTTAAACAAAGCAATTTCAAAGGGAGAGACACCCGAGATGCCCGAAGCCGATTGTCAAGTCGAGGAGACATCAGAAGACGGCAGTCGTGCTCCGTGTGTCGTTGGTATTATTAGAGTGTAAATACGGGCACGGCCGCACATCCATAGTCTCCTCTTATTATTGCCCACTCGAACCTTTCCCTTTTCAGCGATGATTGAGCGATCCCCGGGCTACCTCTCTCGGCTTGATCGGCGATAATACCGATTTTTCTCTCCCTCTCCGCACTTTTTCATTTTTCAATCCTTTGGACGACTGTCAAATGTGCGGCTTCACTGTTCCTTTAACGACGAAACGGCTCGACGAGCGTCTCTAGCTGCATCGATATTGTGCAAAGGATAAATCGAATCGATTGTACCCTTTTTTTTTTTCATGGGTGATTCTTTTCTACCAGTTTTATGCGAAAATCAATCTTTGTATATACTAGGCATTTGTTTTTGGTTTGTTTTTCGTTACCCTCGATTTCTTCACGGCAATAAAGAGTACACCTACATATTATTCAATGAAACTAACAATCCGATTGTTGGGATTAAAAAAGTCACGCGGTCCACAGGGTACTACGCGGACGAGGAGACGGGCTGTCAGGTGTTCCACCTGTGCGACTCTGGCTTCGCGAGCTCCTTCCTGTGCCCGGTGGGCTCGTTGTTCAGTCAACGTCTGCTCACCTGCGACTGGTGGACCAAAGTATCGTGCGCCCAGAGCCACCAGTTTTACAGTGTTCAGAGCCACGCGGCCGAGCCCGACCAAGACAGCGAGCTGTCGGCCCCGGTTGCCATGGTGCAAGCCAACCACCTTGAGCACCCGGGCTACAGGGGCAGGCACAGGTACCACGCCCGCGTCAGGGACCACACGGACCGCGGCCGAGGTTTTTCCACGTATGCACCGATCTTTGCACCTATTAGGAATCAATTTGTTTTTCTGATGGGCTATCTTTTTTCCCCAGGTCATCCACAAGCACAGCTCGTTACACGCCTTTTGCGGTAACCTCGACCACGGAGCCGAGTGTGAGATCGACGACTCCCTTAGCGAATGGCAATGACAACAGTGCTGCGATCTCATCGTCAGCCCGGCCATTCCAAACGTATGTAGCATCTCGCGGACGGGGAGAAAAAGGAAGACGAGTGTCGACGACGGCGGCACCGTTTGGACACGCGTTTACTGGCAACCAGGTGGTCGTGGGAGATATTACGGCCGTTGATAACGAGGACATGGAGCTCAAGGAGAGCATAGGTCTGGCGAAATCCCACGCTGAGCGCGAATTTGAGAAAGAGCAGCCCGTGACCGTTCAGGTTGGCGAAGGTAAAGTCGAGGCAACGACTTTGGAAACTGACTCGCCAGGGGTTGATGAGGCGATAGCCACGACTTTTCCGCCGCGGAACGATGCCAAGGAGAGCATCAACGAAATTCAGTCAAAGTCGGAAGAAAAACTGAAAAGCTTCGACAACGATAATGAGTTAGCCACCGAAAACTTGACGGTCGGCGTGAAAGAAAAAGCCGAAGGCAACGTCGATACTACGACGGAGCCATTTGAAAAGTCAACGTTGCCCCAGTCGTCGGAGGAATCCACGGAAATGGTCGTCGTCGTTGCGTCGTCGGAGAACGAAGCGACGCCGGCAGATGAGGCTCCCAGGAAGCAAAAAGCCCGCAAAATGTCTGGCTTCCTCATCAATGTTCCAGAAAAGAAGACTACCGAAGAAACAGTTCCACCTACGGAAGAAACTAGTCCAACTGAGCCTCAAGAATTGCCGAGGTCACTGGAAACTTCAACTCCCGAAGATGTATCGAGCGGTACAACAGTTTTGGAAGAGCAAACCACATTATTCCCAGACGAAGTCAAAAAAGCCTTCGATACGGTGGAAGAGAGCAACGCTCCTTTGGAAGTCACCGTGGGATTGACTACTGCCGGTTTTCCGGCATCCAATGGTCTGCACGCAGGGAAGAAACAAAAAAGTCCATGGGAAAAGCTTGAAATCGTACCGCCGACCGAAGCGGTGTATCGAGACTTGGTGACCGATCAGAATCAATTTCAAAGTGGTCCCACCCCACGAGTAAGGACTTACCAGAATATTCGGTTCCATTACAATCGCGACAGTAACCAACAGAACCAGAAAAGTGTTCAGCCTCAACCAGCAGTGGTTTCAACGACTTTCCGCAACTACCAAGCGCCGTCGGTTGTATCCACGGCCGCTCAAGTACAAACAAGTCCTGCGAGTTTTCGAAATATCGCCACCGACTCGAGAGCCAGAGATCACCAAGAGGACGGCGTTAGTTCGACGAGACATCAGGTTGTACCTTCAACCACGCAAGCATCTCAGCTACGTTATAGCAGCGAAAACGTCCAAGGCCAGAAACAGCCGTTGCAAAATAACTTTAGAACTCCGAAAACCAATTATTTTGTATCCACCACGACCGTCAACTATGGAGGTGAAACCGCCGCGAGGAACCATCAGCCCGAAGAATCAGAAAAATTCCACCATCCGAGCACCGTAGCTAATCAAAGTACTCGCACCAGAAGCTATCAAGCTCAGCGTAACTGGTCGGAAAACTATCAAGCTCGTCACGGGAACAACAATCCAGAAGTTTTGGTCACCAGTAAGCCGAAAGAGCAACAAACATTTGACAATCGACCACGAGTTTTCGACGTCCACCAGACAACTCCGGTTTACGCGAGAGCACCAAACACCGAGAGAGCTCGCGTGGTCACTCAAAAGAGCGTGGAAATCGATAACTATGACTACCAGAACTACGAAAACGCCGAAGACATCGACACCAACCTGTTCGAAGACTTTGGGGCTAAGATCTCGGGAAAGGGTCGCGTGAAATTCGTGGCGCGCGTCACCGAGAGGCCAAAGGTGCGTGAAAGTACCGACGCCCAAGCCATAAATTCACAACTGGAGGGAAACAAGGCTGTAAACTTTTTGTACACGATGAGCCAGTTGGTTGACAACAACCGCGCGCCAAGGCCCTTCGGGCACAACGAGGTTGGCCAAAGCTTAAATAATCCAGCTAACTTGAACCACCCACGACCAAACACGAGAACTAATGACAATCAAAATTTCAACAATTTTAGGCAACAGAACAATAACTTCGACCGAGAACCACCGAGATTAGACGATGGACAAGTTAGCGACAATCCATATGACGGCGAATACACCATCGAAGTCGACGAATTTGCGGCACCGAAGTTTACCAAAACATCCAGGAAACCGGCGATCCAGCAAATAAACAGCAACATCTATTGGATACTGAAGGATCAAAATCGTGACGAGGAAAAGAAGTTCGAGTCGAACAAGAGCGTTTCAGCTACTCCGGCGTACAGCGTTAAAAATACCCCAGAAATAAACGTCCTCTCGCTCAACCAGAACCAGCAATTCGTGCAAGTTCCACAGCCAGATTTCAACCTGTACAATGTCGAAAATCCCGTAAGCACCGATGAAAAGACTCGTCCAGGGAGCTATGCTCCTCAGCAATTAAGTACTGAACAGCCAAATAATGAAAATCACCAACAAAGAAACAGACAATATGCCAATACTCAAGTGAAACTTGAAGGTAACTTATTTGAGCCAACCATCCCATCGTCAGGATTGAGCGTCGAAAGTCAAGATGACAAGTTTATCGGGTCAACGAGTACGAGCAGAACAGTAGTAGAAACCGAGTTTATTCCCTCGATAAGTTTCGACTTTGGTAGCTACAAGGGAAGGATGGAATATCTCGATGCTGTTGAGAAAGGTATCGTCATGAGTGACGAAAGTCCGAGTAAAATCAAGGACAGCAATCTATTGGCGAGTGCGAGCGTTGAGGAGAAAAGTGATGTAGAAATCAATAGTGGTAGCCGGAAAAGCGAAGAGACGAGGGCAGATGTGATGAACAATTTTAAAGATATGCCTGATGTAATGAAAGGCACCGAATGATAAAAGTAGCATTTAAGCGATTTTATCGTATGGATTGTGTATTTTTTTTTTTTTATCGTTCAACATCAATAATTGTAAGTTTTTGTACTATTGTATGATATTTTACTTGATAAGATGCGAAAAGTGACTGGATGTATAATATTTTATAGTTTGTAAATTGTAATGTAAAACAGCGTGCGACGAATAAAATGAAAAATAAAAATTAACAATTATCGTTCTGTTGGCCTCGTCACTATACCTATTCATCGTTGATCAGAAGAATAATCTATAAATCTATGCTTTCTCTTCGCGTAAAGGTAAACTATAATTTGTTTTTCCACGAATTTTTTCTGCATACAACACTTAGGATTTTATAAAAAGGTTTTGATAAAAACTAAGTTGTTTTAAATCAGTAGAATAAGGTACGTGTGACTTTTTTAGCAGAACAGAAAAATATCGAAGAGAAAACAAAAAATGAAAATGAAAAAAATTATGCTTAACAAAAATTGATAAATTTTAAAACACAACTGTCCAAAAACAGTCGGAAATTTTTCCACTTATGTTCCAATGGTTTTGAATATTTTCCAGTACGAAAAAGCAACTTCGAGCTCGCAAGGTGTTTATCGATTTCCGCGTCATTGTTGGAAACGCGCTTGCGAGTGGGAAGATGTTTACGCTGCCATGGCTACGGTCACAAAAATATCGAACAGGTTGTTTGGAGTGTCATCCGACCCCTAAGAATAACCTAACACCCAATGGTACAACTAGTCATCGCAAGATTCGTAAATAAAAAGTAAAAGCATGTCCGAAGCGACGGACGAAAACTATGCACCCACCATCGGTAGTTACGCGACGGAGGGCGATCACGAAGACGTCGACTCGACGAAAAAATCCTACAGCGCGTCGTCGTCGGTTTTTTCGGACGACAACGATTACCGGTACACTCGTCGATTTACCATAAAAAAAAAAAAAAAAAAAAAAAAAAAAAAAAAAAAAAAACTCCGTAGCTAATAAAAACACACGCGTCTCTCTGTTGCAACTAGCATCATGTGGCTGCAAGACAAAGTGCTGAAGTTCCTCGGACTCGACGACGCGCACAAGATGTTCAACGACCTCATCAACGTAATCAAACGAAATATCATGGCAACTCTTGATGAAAAAAAAAAAATATATATATATATATATATAAATGTGTATATCTTTAGGCAAACGGGCGCGAAGTCGAAGAGAAGCTCTTAAAGTTCTTCAACACAAAGACCCACGAAATCAGCGACCCCAACCGCAAGCAGGTCTTCTTTTACAAAACCTACAGGGACGAGATAGTGCAGGAAGAAGTATCCGTTTGGGAGGAAGGTAATGGTTTGAATTATCATTTACATGAAAAATGTCTTCCAAGCCTCGTTTACACACCGACCACGATGTATGGCAATGCAACTAGGTCGGTCGAAAATCGCAGCCATGGGATCTTTTGCGGCCCAGGTGAAAGCCCAAAGATTAGTAAAGAGCGCGCCAGGTCACTAATCATCCAAACATATTATACATTTCAATCACGATTTATGCACCCAAATCGCACGCCAAAGCACGATAAACACGCTTAGTAGTACCAACCCATGGTTGTTACAACAAAAGTGAGATAAACAGAAATAATTGCGTAGACGAGAAGATGAAGAAAAAGTCAAAGAGGTCGAAGAGGGGC
Organism: Copidosoma floridanum; assembly: GCF_000648655.2. The sequence continues at coordinate 1,902,754 of NW_019379589.1, forward strand.
AAGCCGAAGCTGGAGAGGAGCGAGTCGATAAGGACGGACAACAACGTGGCGATCGACAAGCTGGACTCGGAAACGGCTCTGCGGTCGAACCGGTCGACTACCGGCGACGAGGAGGAGGAGGAGGCCGGCTACGAGACCGAGTTCGAGGACGAAGACGTCTTCGCCGCGCTCATGCGAGACAAGAGCCAACCGATCCTCCACAGTGCCGCTTGTACGTTTCATTTCTCGATTTTACCCAGTACCTACCCACTCAAACAACCCTACACCGGTTGCGAATGACGATTTTTTGCCCAGACGATAACGAAAACTTTGTCCCTCCGCCCGGGGAAGAGGACAACTACATACTGACAAGGGTAAGTATGGACCCGAAAAACCAAATGTTGGAGCAAACGGAGGGGGTTGACGGGAAAACGATCCTCCACCCAGAAAGTCGTGGACCGCGTGGTGCGAATCCCGGTCCTGCACTGCTTTTTTGGCGAGCTGGACGGCTCGAGTCTGGAACTGGACGATCAGCGTCTGATATACGTCATCCGCGCGAGCGACGCCGCGGTGCCCAGCTACAACTCGCGGGCCGAGTGCTGGGCCGACATGCCGCGCCACGTGATCGTCGGTTCGCTACAAGGCCGGTTCCTCGACTCGTTTGAGTTCCTCCTGAAGAACATCTTCCTGCCCCTGGCCAAGGCGCAGTTCCAGAGCCCCGAAGACATAGCCTCGATGATAAAGGCCCCGGGGATGGCCCAGACCCTCGACGACCTGAAAAAGTCCGTGAGCCCTGCCTTTGCGCCGCACCTGGACCGGGGAGACAGCGGCAAGGCCGAGTTCTTGGACCGGATGACGAAGCTCATCGACTCGGTCGAGTGGTGAGTTGTTTCGCACAAGTGGAACGAACAAGGAAGGGGGAATCAATGGATGTTTTGAAGGACAAAGGATCAGGCGGAGACGGACGTGATGCTGACGGTGCCGGAGGTGTTTGGCAACGTGGCCCCGGGAGTGGAGATCGCCGATTTGGCAAAGAACTGGAAGCTCGTGGAGAGGCTCGAGAAGATCGTCCTGACCTGGGAGAAGCACATAGAAAAGGTGTTGGAGTCGTTCGGGGTGAAGAAGCCGCAGGGCCAGGGTCCCCTGGCCGAGTACGCGCACTGGCGCGACCGCGAGTCGGGGCTGTCCCCACTGGTCGAGCAGCTGCGCTCGCCAGCGATCGGTAAGATCCTCGGGGTCCTCGATTCGGCGAACTCGGCCATTGGCGCTGGCTTCCGGTACTTTGACAACGAGCTCACCGAGTGCTACGAAGAAGCCAAGGAGAACAACAAGTTTCTCTCGACCGTCCTGAGATACTTCAAGGTGCGCGCGACCCCAACACGTTGTTTTTCTCCTTCTTCTTTCTGATGAGCGGTTATTTGTCGCAGATAATGGAGGGCGACTCGTTAACCGGTATAATAAACGTGATCCCGTCGCTGTACGAGCACCTGAGCATGATTTGGACCCTGTCGAGGTACTACTCGATCGAGGAGCGGATGATTTCCCTGCTCGAGAGAATCTCCTGGCAGCTGCGCCAGACCGTCACCAGGAAGATATCCATCAGAAAACTCTTCGAGTACGGGTGCCTTATTTTTTTTTTTTTGTTCTCCGGTCGAGTAATCCAAAGTAAAGTACAATCCATCGCCTCTTTTGCCAGGGAGCCCCTCGAGTCGATACTCAAAAAGACCGACGGAGCCCACAGAGTGCTGAGCCTGTGGAAGAGAGCGTACCTCGACACCCGCGCCAGCATCGAGCTGATGGGCAAGGGCATGCGCTGGGAGTTTGACCAGAGGAGGATATTCAAGGACACCGACTACCTGGCATCGGTAAGATATTGTATCCATATACCTACGGAGGAGTAAAAAAGGGACTCCAAATTGTTAGTCGAGCGCGGATTTGCACGAAGTCGCGGGGGTCCTGAGGGACTTTTACAACATCTTCGGGGAGGAGCTCAAGTCGATAGTGAGCGACGCCGCGCGCATCGACGCGATCAACGAGCGGGTGGGAAAATTGCTGGGCCCGATCCTCATATCGGAGGTCGACGCCTTCAACGAGTACAACCGGGAGAGCTGGGAGGCGACGATGTCGTGGTTCCGCGCGGAGGTCGAGAGACTCGAGGCCGGGGCCAAGGTGTTCATCGACGAGTGTTTCACCACCCTCATCAGGGCCGAGGACGCCCTGGCCATGCTCATGAAGTTCCGGGGCATGCGGACCAGGGAAGCCGTCCAGGAGAGGCTGGCCGTCAAGTTCGACATCATCATGCAGCAGTTCAGCAAAGAGATCAATGAGATCGACGAGATCTTCAGCAGAGGTATGCAACAACTTTTATTTCTTCGTCGTATAACCGATGATCTCTCGCTCAACTGGTCCAAAGGCAAAAAGAATCCACCGCTGTTGCGCTACCACCCGCCGATCGCCGGTGCCATTTACTGGGAGAGACAGCTGTTCCACAGGATGAAGAGGCCGGCGCTGATATTCCAGGAGGTGGAGGAGCTGAAGAACAGCCAGCTCAAGGATTTTGCTTTCGAGCAGTACGTCGGCGTGGCCAAGCAGATGAAGAGCTTCGAGGACGCCAAGTTCGAGGAGTTTGTTCGAAGAGCCCGGCCGATTCTCCACAACACCATGAGGTCGAGCGTCTTGACTCTCCAGCCGTTCGAGAGGAAACAGGGTGATTGTTACTCTTGGCTTTTTTATCGCTCGAGTCGAATCGATTGTTGTTTAGCTGATCGAATCCATTGTCGGGACCACATAAGGCGACGCGCGCGCTGCCCAATCTAAGATCAAAGTCAACGTCCTGAAGAAATTTGGCAGCAGCTCGATCTCCCTTTCCCGCACGGCCTCCCACGACGATAGGATCAGCTATCAGATGTCCCGCAGGCAGAGCATCGGTGAACCCCTTCCTACCATATCCTCCTTCCTCGTACAATCGCGCTCCGTCCTTTTTTCTTTTTCTCCAAAGTTCGTGTTTCTTTCATCCGATCAAAGCTGTTTCGTACAGATACCAAAGGCTCGCTGAACCCGAGTATAAGAACCATCGTCACGGTCAGGGGCCCGAGTCGCGCCGACAGAAAGTCCGAGCAGAAGCTATCCAAGGCCAGGCTGTCCTCGGTGTCGTCTTCCACCGACAGACTGCAGCAGCAGATCGTTAAAAACACGGAACTGATGCGCGGGGCCATTCTACTGGACAACCAGATGAAGCTCACCGTGAACTTTGACACCCAAGTTTTCGAGATGACGCGCGAGGTGGGGAATTTTAGTACTCCTGTTTGGTAGACAAACAGATGTGATTTTCGTTTTGATTGTCAGGCCGAGCTGCTGGAGCATTTGGGGTTCGAGTTGCCGGAATCGGTGAGAGAAATCGGCATACAAAAGTACAGGCTGCTTGCCGATCGCTGGGCCGTGGAGAAGATGATAAACCAGTACAACGACATCATCAACCAGTTGGACGAAGCTGATGTAAGGATCTATTTGGGTAGATCTACATTTCATCGACTGTGAATTAATGGAAAGAAATCGGTCGCAGATCTTGTTGCTCAAAGCTACGCTGGAGAAGGTAGAGAAGAGCATCCAGCCAGGGGTGACGCGACTTAACTGGTACTCCCTGGGGATCGGGGACTACGCGAGTAGTTGCATCAAGCTCCTGAAGAGCCTTTCCTCGCTCGTCGACCAGATCAACCGGATTCGCCGCGATCTCGACGCGAGCATCGATGACGATCTCAGTCGCTACAACCTATTCACGATCGACAGAGATACCGATCGGCTCGACGACGAGATACCGTCTTGCAAAGTTTCGTTGACTATAGAGAGAGAGATTTTACCCGATACCAACACGTGTGCGTGTGTGTGTATGTACTAGTGAAAGAATAAACGTTTCAGGATTTTTTTGCCCGAGTCGTGAGCAAGAGGACGGAACTCGTCGGAGCGATGCTCAATAGCTATCAGACCATGGGCCCGATGCTGGTGAAACTCGAGAGCCTCGTCGAGGGAACGTCGACGGGAAAGAGCCAGGCTATGCTGCTCTGCTACGAGCGTTACGAGCACAAGACTTTCACGGCTCTCATCACGTAACCTCGACAAAGCCTCTGTGTTTATAAAAAGATGTATATAAATCAAGCTTGTCGTTCCAGATGCTTCGTGAGGAATTTGGAGCACCTGAAACACCTGCTGTCTGGGAACAAAGCCGTGTTCAAAGTCGACGCAGCCCTGGTGGGCTCGGAGGTGACGTTGAATCCAGCTGCCACTGAGATCCAAGCGGCGATCATGAACAACGTCAAGGATCTCATGGAGTGGCTCAAGGTTTTCCCGAGATGGATGGCACGAACCTGTCTCGAGTGCAAACCCATCAAAGACGCTTCCGACACGGATTTCGTGACGTTCAGCTTCTACGAGGACGTGATGGGAGTTCAGGTGGTTCTTTTAACTAAAATTATATTATATTACATTCATTTTTTTCTGGCTGTGTGAAAAAGACGTTATATGTATACTACTTTGCGCGTGCTCAGGTGGTAAACGATCTGATATTCACGCTGCAAGACATGTCGCACCGTTTGGCCCAGGACTGCCATCGTTACCTGCAAAAGTGGAAACAGTACGGCAACCTGTGGACGGCCAACAAGGCGCAGGGCTGCGAAAAATTCGTTACGGCCAATCCGACTTTGCAGCAGTACGACGAGAAGTTCTCGTTTTACGACTCCATCATCGAGGAGCTCGACGAAATGACGGACTACTACGATATTTCGAGCATCAGGTCATTATGCAACACGATTTGTAATAAAAAAAAAAGTCCCAACTGCTGTCTCTTTTTTTTTTTAATTTTAGGATAAATCTCCAGCCGCTACTAACCGGCATAAAGGATCACGCATCGGAGTGGAAGACGATACTGGGGAACTTTTTGCTGTCCAAGACACTTGGCGAGGTGAAGGATTTCAAGGCGATGATCGACAAGTACAGAATCCTCACGGAACTGGTGGTCAGCGGTCTCGAGAAGTTCAAAACTGTCATGCAGAGCATCTCCGACGTCAAGCGCACGGCCATACAGGCCGAAGTGCGGTATTCGATGTACCAAGTCGGTCGAGTTGATTGCAATGATGTTTTTTATCAGCCACCAGGAGTCATGCTAATCGCGAATACGTCCACGTTTAGGAGACCTTTGAAATACTCCGAGCGCACGGGCTCGCGTTTGACGAGGGTGACGAAGAGTCTGCCCGAAACCTGCACAAGGACTGGGAACAGCTGTACCTCGGTGCTCTGTACAGGTTCACGAGCCTCGAGAGCACCAAGGACCAGTTTTGCGAGATGTCCGTCGTGGAAATCGAGGAGTTTGAGCGCGTCGTTTACAAGTTCGTCGAGAAGTTTCAGACCAAAGGACCCGGCAGTTGCGGCGAAGATTTGGACGCCGGGATGAAGATGATGGACGTTAGTCTCGACAAATAAATCAATTTTTATCGATTGATTTCTTATCCAATAAAAACATACCCTAATGAATGGACTCACAGGAGTACGGCTCAGAGATAAATCGGTTGGAGGAGAAGCTGACCGATCTGACGAACGCCGAGCTGATGTTCGACCTGTCCCCGGCCGACTACACGAGTTTTAGGGCAGTCAAGCGCGATTACGAGACGATGGTCGAGCTGTACAAGATGTACAGGGTGCAAAAGGTCGCGAGGGACAAGTGGGCCAAGACCCTCTGGGCGAATCTGAACCCTCAGCAGTTGGTCGACGGGATGGATGGGTTTTTGAAGGAGTATAGAAAATTGCCCAGGGCCCTGAGGCACCACAGCGTCGGACGGGCTCTCGAGGTCAGCATGAAGAATTTCAAGGACTCCGTGCCGCTGTTTGTCGAGTTGAAGAACGAGGCGATGCGCGAGAGACACTGGAAGGAGCTCATGGACAAGACTGGCAAGCACTTCGATATGGCCCCCAAAAGGTTGGACCAATAATCATAGGAGAGTGCGCTGGGATTTCATTTTTCGATTGACTCTTGTAAACTTATGTACATAGGGTTTGACTGGAGAATGATTGACTTTAACCATAGGTTGTTTGTTTTTCATGTACCTTATTTGATTCGCTGTATTTTCATCAGGCATAGGCATCGAGACACGTTTTTTGTACAATTTTTTTCTAATTTGTATTCAAATAAAGCCAAATCTCCCTTACGCTTCCTTCATGACTCAATCAAGTTGGAGTATTTCCAACCATGGGGAAATATTTCAACTTGTTCCTCTTATCATTCCAATCTAACGTGTGTAAGCAGGTCGTGATAAACACTAATTAAAAGTGCAGAAAAACGAGTTAAATTTTTTTTTTTTGTTGTAAATCTGAAAAACTGAGGTGAAACTTGTCAAAGCAAATATAATGGAAGGGTGAGTCACGAATTCTTTCACGTAAATTTCCGTAGAGTAGAAAAAGACACGAACCGCACGATTTATCCAACATGGACACTTTAACGTTGCAAAAACGATTTCTTTGAGAAAAGGTTCACCCTGGAAAACATGTTCGCGATGGACCTGGCGCGCTACCAAGACATCGCCGCGACGATCGTGAACAACGCGAGCCGGGAGCTGGCCATCGAGCGAGGGGTCCAGGACGTCGCCATCATATGGAAGACGATGGAGTTCAAGCTCCTTAGACACGAGAAAGCTGGCGAGGACCGAGGCTTCGTTCTCGGCAGCGTCGACGAGCTCAACCAGATCCTCGAGGACAACACCCTGAATCTGCAGAGCATGTCGGCCTCCCAGTTCATCGGGCCCTTCCTGGCCATCGTGCAAAAGTGGGAAAAGGCCATGCGGATGATAGCCGACGTCGTCGAGGCCTGGCTGGAGCTCCAGAGGCGCTGGATGTACCTGGAGGGCATATTCGTTGGGGGCGACATCAGGTCACAGCTGCCCGAGGAAGCCGAGCGCTTCGACAACGTCGACAACCACTACCGCCAGCTCATGGCTGAAACGGCGATCAAGCCCAACGTCCTGGAGTGCTGTTCCGTCGAGAGTAAGAAACCATATAGATTGTATTCTTTTTTTTTTTTTTTTTTTTTCTGGTAAATTTAATTGATATTTTGATGAGGTCAACGGAGCGTATACATTGTAGCTTTATAATACGTGAAGGGTCCCTAAANTTTTTTTTTTTTTTTTTTTTTTTCTGGTATCCATAAGCTGAAACTATTGTTTGTGCAGATCGTCTGGAGGAGTTCCAGGGCCTGATAGAGGCCCTGGAGAGGTGCCAGAAGTCCCTGAGCGAGTACCTCAAGAGCAAGCGCGCCGTCTTCCCGCGTTTCTCTTTCATCAGCGACGACGAGCTGCTGAGCATCCTCGGCAGCTCAGAGGCCAGTGTCATCCAGGAGCACGTGGGCAAGATGTTCGACAACCTCAGCAAGTTCCGTCTCGGGCCTGACAATCAGGACCACGAGGTCGCGAGCGCGTTGATATCGTCCGAGGGCGAGGTCATGGATTTTCGGGAGCCGGTCGTTGCCGAGGGCCACATCGAGGAGTGGCTGGTTCTGGCTCTCGAGGAGATGAGACGCTCCAATCGGTACCTCACCAAGAAGGCCGTCTTTGAGTACGGCAAGGTGTGGCTTATTATAGCTTCTTCTTTATTGGCACCCAGTTTTCAGTTGCGACAGTAACATTTTTTTTTGTAAAAATCAGATGCTCAAAGCAAGGACCGAATGGATGCTGGATTTCCAAGGGATGCTGATACTGGTGGCGAACCAAATTTGGTGGACCGCGGAGGTTGAAAACGTCTTCAAGAAGATAGCCATGGGACGAAAGCGCTCCATGAAAGAGGTACACTTTAATTGTAAATTAAAAAAAAACTCAATCGATTTTGTATTTAATACATATCGTGTTTTAGTATCTTCAGCAGCTGAACGACCAACTGGACGAGGTCGTCAAACTTATGGGAGGCGACACGCTGACGAACAACGACAGAAAAAAGTTGGACTCGGTATTGACGATCGACGTTCATACGCGCGATATCGTGGAAGGATTCGTCAGGGACAGCATTATGGACGCGCTCGAGTTCGAATGGGAAAGTCAATTGCGGTGGGTTTATTTTCAAGCACCACCTCTTTTTTCGTCCCTTTTCAATTTTGTTCGATCGAATTGGTACACAATTTCAGATTTTATTGGCTACACGACCTGGACAACGTGTGGATGAATCAGTGCACGGGAACTTTCGAATACGGCTACGAGTACATGGGGCTCAATGGGCGATTGGTCGTCACTCCCCTGACCGATCGCATTTATTTGACCATCACCCAAGCATTGTCGATGCAGCTCGGCGGAGCTCCAGCGGGTGATTAAATCTCTCGAAAAATCACGGCGTCATCCAGACAATTTACTCATTTTTTCGTTATAATTTAGGACCTGCCGGTACGGGAAAGACCGAGACCACCAAAGATCTGGCAAAGGCTCTGGGTCTTCTCTGCGTCGTCACCAATTGCGGCGAAGGTATGGACTACGTAGCCATCGGCAAGACTCTCGGAGGCCTGGCTCAGTGCGGGGCCTGGGGATGTTTCGACGAGTTCAACAGGATCGACGTGTCCGTGCTCTCCGTCATCTCCACTCAACTGCAAACCATCAGATCGGCATTGCAAAACAAAGCCGCTCGATTCATCGTATAAACCAATTATCTACTTTTTTCTTAAACGCGACACTGCAGCTTTTTTTCAATAGACGATGATCATTTTAGTTTGAGAACCAAGACATCGCGCTGGATTCCAAAGTGGGAGTCTTCATAGTTCGTATATTTTTTGTCTCTGTAAATTATGATGACAGAAAAAACATGCCTAATCGAGTTTTCAGGCTTTTTTTTTTTTTTTTTTTTTTTTTTTTTTTTTTTTTTTTTTTTACATTTCACACAATCTATCTATTAAAACATTCGTTGATCGTTAAGACAATGAATCCAGGTTACGCTGGTCGGACGGAATTGCCAGAGTCGGTGAAAGCTCTCTTCCGACCGGTTGTCTGCATCGTGCCCGACAACGAGCTCATCTGCCAGATAAAGCTGTTCAGCGCGGGTTTCCTGACGGCCAAAGTACTCGCCAAGAAAATGACGGTACTGTACAAGTTGGCCAAGGAACAGCTGAGCAAGCAGACCCACTATGATTTCGGGCTGCGAGCCCTCAAATCGGTACTTAACATGGCCGGCCAGTTGAAACGAACTTCCGGCGATTTGCCGGAAAACGTGGTCCTCATGCGAGCTCTGCGGGACATGAACCTGCCCAAGTTCATTTTCGAGGATGTACCCCTGTTTCTGGGCTTGATCAAGGATCTCTTTCCCGGACTGGACTGCCCGAGGGTTAGATATCCGGACTTTAACGACGCCGTTGAGAAAGCCCTCGAGGACAAGAACTACATCGTTATTCCCGACCAGGTGTGATTTTGCGATCACTTCCAGTTGTTGGACGTATAATTTAAAACAATTATTTGCCGTCCAAGGTGGACAAAGTCGTTCAGCTTTACGAGGTGATGATGACCCGGCACTCGACTATGGTCGTGGGGCCGACGGGTGGTGGGAAATCGGTGGTCATTCAGGCGCTCTGCGACGCCCAGACCTTACTCGGCAAGCCCACGAAACTGTACACTTTGAATCCAAAGGCCTGCACCGTCATTGAACTCTATGGAGTCTTGGATAACACCACGAGGGACTGGACCGATGGTCTGCTCAGCAACATTTTCCGGGAGGTCAACAAGCCCTTGGACTCGGGGAAAGACGAAAGGAAGTACATTATGTTCGACGGAGACGTGGACGCACTGTGGATCGAGAACATGAACTCGGTGATGGACGACAACAAACTGCTGACTCTGGCCAACCAAGAACGAATCAAACTCCAAGATCACTGCAATCTGTTGTTCGAAGTGATTATTAATTTTTTATTTTATCTTCTTATAATTCAGCAAATAATCGTAATACACGTATCAGGTCGGCGATTTGCAATACGCTTCGCCGGCTACGGTCTCCCGAGCCGGTATGGTCTACGTAGACCCGAAAAACTTGGGCTACCAGCCTTACATGGAAAAATGGATCAACAGCCGTAACAAGTCGGAGCAGAGCGTCCTCCGCAACTTGTGCGAAAAATACGTGCATCCCGCCATAAAGTACATCATCGATGGAATGCTCGGACTCCAGCAACTGACTCCCCTGAAACTGGTCATTCCCCAGACGAATCTTAATATGGTAATCACGCGATACAGTTTTTTTTTTTTTTTTTTTTTTTTTTTTTTTTTTTTTTTTTTTTTTTTTTTTTTTTCTTCTTGAAAATTCAAAGGTATAAATGTATGCATGGCTATGAGAAACAGGTCGTGCAACTGTGTGCGACGATAGACGTTCTGTATCCGAAACCGGCGGTGGACGAGTACGTGCACGAGGATGACCAGGAGCGCAGCGAAGAAGAAGAGACTCGGTTCCGCGAGAAAGTAGAGTCGCGTGACGAGACCCTGGAAGCGGTGTACCTGCAAGCGTGCTACTGTTCCCTGGGGGCCGTCATCGTCTCGGAGTCGCGCAAAGACTTTGACGACTTCATGAAAAAGACCTCGGGTCTCATGATGGTCGAGGACTCGGTGGAAAAGCCCGCGGGCTTTCGCTACCTCCCCGTGCGGTACTCCCAGCTGTACGACTACGTGCTCAACGTGCAGAACAAAGTCTGGACGCCCTGGAGACAGCTCGTGCCCCAGTACGTCCACGACCGGGCGAAGCAATTCGCGGAAATTCTGGTGCCCACCGTCGACACGATCAGGGCCAGTTGGTACGTCGATCTGATGAACAACGCCAAGAAGCCGATCGCGCTCGTCGGGGACACCGGGACGTCGAAGAGCGCCATCATCATGGACTTTCTCAGAAATCTGAATCCAGAGAAATTTGTGAGCTCGCGAGCTACCTTTGGGCCTGATTTTACCGGCTGATCCGATCCGAGCTTTTGTTTCAGAGCAACTTGTCGATTAATTTCTCGTCGAGAACAACGTCGATGGACGTGCAGAGAAACATCGAGTCGGTCGTGGAAAAGAGGACCAAAGACGTTTACGGGCCACCTCCGGGTAGACGTTTGATCGTCTTCATCGATGACATGAACATGCCGATGGTCGACACGTACGGGACTCAGCAACCGATCGCTCTGTTGAAGCTGCTCGTCGAGAAGGGTGGCATGTACGATCGAGGAAAGGACCTCAACTGGAAACGTATCAAGGACATAAGTGCGTGGTCGTGAGTTTGCGCCAAAATGAGTTACTGAAATAATATAATACGCTTTGCGTTGGTCAGGTTTTCTGGCGGCGATGGGGAAATCTGGAGGCGGCAGGCACGACGTGGACCCCCGATTCGTATCGATGTTTTCCGTGTACAACGTCACTTTTCCGGCCGACGACACTTTGCACTACATCTACAAGAGCATTCTCTCGGGGCACCTGGAAATTTTCCCCGAAACGATTCAAGAACTGGCCGACCAACTCATCAGTCTGAGTCTGGATCTTTACAAGGTCACTATTTGCTACTATTAAATATGCGAAAAAAAAAAAAAAATCCCAACTAAAAAATCTTTCCAGCTGATAGTCAACGAGCTACCACCGACTCCGTCAAAGTTCCACTACATATTCAACATGCGGGACTTGTCGAGGGTGTCCGTTGGCTTATTGCAAAGCGATCCAAACCACTTCAAATTGCCTCAGCAGTTCGTGCGACTGTGGATAAACGAGTTCACCAGAGTTTTTTGCGACCGGCTCATCTCCAAAACCGTAAATATCCCAATGTCCTCTCGGATTTATTGCTCAATGTTTCTGACATCGTAGATGTTTCCAAAAAACAGGACCAAGAGCTCGTACACGCCCACATGGAGGAAAAGATAACCAGCACGTGGGAGTTGGACGAGGAACTGGTTGCCTACGTTTCGCGCGAGCCTCTGCTCTTCGGTGACTTTCGAAACGCCTGCAGTGAGGACGAAGTACGCCTCTACGAGGACCTACTCGACTACGAGGCGGTCTACAGCCTGTTCATGGAGGTACGGTTTTGCATAGGATAGAGCTTCGTTCCTCATTTCCCACGGATTCGTTTGGTCCATCGCAGATCCTCGAAGAGCACAACGAGCGAATCGGCAAACTGAGCATGGTCCTCTTCAACGACGCTCTGGAGCACCTGACGCGAGTCCACCGCACCTTGAGGATGTCCCGCAGCCATGCTCTCGTTGTAGGTGTCGGGGGCAGCGGGCGACGGTCGACCATCCGACTGGCCGCGTTTGCCGCGAACTGCGAACTCTTCGAAATCGCCCCCAGTCGCGGCTACGACGAATCAGCCTTCCGCGATGACATGAAGGTACATGCAAAACGATACTCTGAAGAATACCACGTTCCAAAGTAAAATAAAATTGTTCGGCTCGAAGAAACTGCTGACGATGGCTGGGGCGGAGAACAAGAGTACCGTCTTCATGTTCACGGACGAGCAGGTGGTGGACGAGAGCTTCCTGGAGATCGTGAACAACTTGTTGACGACCGGCACGATATCCGCGCTGTTCGCCGACGACGAGAAGGACGCAATTGTCAATAATTGCAGGAACGCGGCGAAAGACGCCAACTACGGTGTCACGAAGTAAGAGGCGATCGTTGTTTTGTTTCAAGCCAAAGAAAACTTTTGGCCTTCCTTTGCAGGGAGAACGTGTGGGCGTTCTTCGTGAAGAGGAGCAGCGAGAATCTACGGGTCGCGCTGTCGATGAGCCCGTCGGGCGACATACTGCGAGCGCGTTGCCGCAGCTACCCGGGACTCGTCAATTGCACGACGATCGACTGGATATTCCCGTGGCCGGAGCAAGCCCTCCTGGCCGTGGCCAGCGTGACCTTGAGAGACGTGAGCAACTAAACGATTACACGAGGTTATTTTCATTGATATTATCATTATTATTATTATTATTATTATTTTTTTTTTCCAACACAGAATGCTTTTATCCCCGACGTTCATCGGGAGGCGGTGGTGCGCCACGCCGTTCATGCCCATGTCCTGGTAAACGCGTACACGAGTGATTTCCTCGCCAAGCTCCGGCGCCCGAACTACGTCACTCCCAGGCACTACCTCGACGCCCTCGAGACTTACGTCAATTTGCTCTCCGAGCGGCGAAGCTACATCGAATCGCAGGTATACTTTTGGTTGAAAAAAGGGTATTCACATTGATTATTAATGAACGAAAAAAACGTTCAGTGCGCCCGTCTCTCGGGAGGTGTTTCAAAAATCGCGGACGCCTCGGCGAACCTCGACCAGTTGAACGCCGTACTGGCGGTTCAGCGAGTCAAAGTGAAAGAGCAAACGCAGAACTGCGAAATTTTGCTGGTGAGCATAGGCGAGAGCACGGAAATAGCCGTGACGAAGAAAGCCTTGGGTGAGGAGAAGCGAAGGGAAATCGAGGAGAGGAACAAGATGATCGCCAAAGAGTCGACCGAGGCCAGGGAGGCCCTTGCCGAGGCTCAGCCGACCCTCGAGAGGGCAAGGAAGGCTCTGAGCGAGCTCGAAAAGTCCGACATCACCGAGATCAGGTTTGTGGACGATGGTTTTTTTTTTTTTTTGTTGTTTTTTGTGGTGGAATTTTTATGGACAATTTTTTTATGCACGTAACCCAGGTCGTTCGCAACGCCGCCAGAGCCGGTGCAAGTGGTGTGCGAGTGCGTCGCGATTCTGAGGAACGTGCGCGAAATCTCGTGGAAGAGCGCCAAGGGTATGATGAGCGACCCGAACTTTTTGCGCCTCCTTCAGGAGATGAACTGCGACGAGATAACTTTGAAGCAGCAGCAAATGGTCAAGACTCACCTGAAAAAATCAAACAAGATGGAACAAATGAGGACCATCAGCAAGGCCGGCTACGGGCTGTACAAGTTCGTCATGGCCGTTTTAGGCTACTGCGCTGTTTTTCGCGAGGTACGGATTAATTTTATTATTGTTTTCATCGTTCAATTGTTGGATGATCGTCATTGGATGGTGGGTGTTTAAATCGACAGGTGAAACCGAAAATAGAAAGGGTTAAAGAGTTAGAGTCGGAATCGGAGAAGGCGAAAAAGGCCATGGAGCACGAAGAGCGCGAGCTCAAAAGACTGGAGAAGCTACTGCGGGAGCTCAACGCGAAATACAAGACTGCCATGTCGGAGAGGCAACGACTGCAGGAGGAAACCGAGCTGCTGGAGAGGCGCCTGGTCGCTGCGGACAAACTGATCAAGTATGGTGTATACCATTTTTTCTCTTATACCTTTAGAGTTTGGCGTTTTGTGGTCCGGATCGTACAATGTGGATGGGTTTTACAATTACAGCGGTCTGTCGTCGGAGAACGAGCGCTGGAAGAGAGAACTGGAGGCTCTGAACGTCGAGCTCGAGAAGATCGTCGGCAACTGTTTGCTGTCCTCCGAGTTCTTAGCCTACCACGGCCCGTTCACGTTCGAGTTCAGGAACGAGATGCTCTACAACGACTGGCAACAGAGCATCCTGGAAAAAGAGATCCCCCTGTCGCAACCTTTCAAAATCGAAAGCCAACTCAGCAGCGACGTCGAGATTAGCGGGTACCGAAATTTAATCTCCTATACCCTACGGTCCAGCGCCGCACATTTCAATGTCATCGTACCATTTCAGCTGGAATTCGGAGGGTCTGCCGCCCGATGAGCTGTCAGTCCAGAACGCCATACTGACGGTCAGGTCGTCGCGGTTTCCCCTTTGCATAGACCCCCAGCAGCAAGCCCTCAAGTGGATCAAGAAGCGCGAGGAGAAGTCGAACCTCAAGATCCTCACTTTCAGCGACTCGGACTTTATCAAGCAAGTGGAGATCGCCATCAAATACGGCTTTCCCGTTCTCTTCCAAGACGTCGATTACGTCGACCCCGTCCTCGACAACGTCATCATGAAGAACATCCAGAGCAAGTCATCCCGTGCCATTTAATCGTAAAAATCGACCAAACGTAGAGCTCGTACCTTTTTTTTTTCCACAGCTGCTCCCGGTCGGAGTTTCGTCATGCTCGGGGACAAAGAAGTCGACTACGATCCACGATTCCGCATGTACTTGACGACGAAGCACGCGAACCCGGCTCTGAACCCGGCCATCTACGCGAAAGCTACCGTCATCAACTACATGGTCACGACGAGTGTAGGTACCACAATGTAAAGACCGCGCTCCTCTGCGGCTAATGTGATTGTTTGTCCTTTGAAAAAGGGATTGGAGGAGCAGCTGTTGTCGGTGGTCGTGCGCACCGAGCGCCCGGACATAGAGGAGCAGCGCGAGGCTCTGGTGATCGAGACGAGCGCCAACAAAGCCCTGCTCCAGCAACTCGAGGACAACCTACTGCTCGAGATAGCCAGTAACCAGGGCAACATGCTCGACAACATCGACCTCATCGAGACTCTGGACAACACGAAATCGAGCGCCCAGGAGGTGTCGGTCAAACTGAGCGAGGCCGTCGTCACGTCGAGACAGATAGACGGTCTGCGCGAGGACTACAGAGCCGCGGCCAAGCGAGGCGCCATACTATTCTTCGTCCTGGCCGACATGGCCATCGTCAACTCCATGTACCAGTACTCGCTCAGCAGCTACGTCAAGGTCTTTGTGCAGTCGTTGAAGAAGGCCTTGCCCCATCCCACGCTGGCGCGTCGACTCAAAAACGTCGTGAGGACGCTGACGCGGAACGTCTACGACTACGGCTGCACCGGCCTCTTCGAGAGGCACAAGCTGCTCTTCTCCTTCCAGATTTGCACACGGATCGAAAGAGACCTGGGACGCGTCAGCCAAGCCGAGCTCGACTTTTTCATCAAAGGCAACGTTTCGCTCGAGAGATCCACCAGGGAAAATCCCACCGATGGCTGGCTCTCTGTCTCCGGCTGGGAAGACACTCTCAAGCTGGCGAACGACTTTCCCGACCGGTTCAGTCAGTTGCCGGACGAGCTCGAGCTTCACGGCGCGGAATGGAAGAGCGTAAGGAATATTAATTTTTTGCAATTTATCTTCGACTCACCGGTGTTGATGATTTCCCAGTGGTATGACCTGGACAGCCCGGAATCCGCCGATCTACCCTGCGGCTACTCGTCCAAGCTCGTGCCTTTCGAGCACCTGATGCTGTTGCGCTGCTTCCGAGCGGACCGTGTGTACCGTGCGCTTGTCATCTACATTACCAATCAAATGGGCGTGGAGTACGTGACGCCGCCGAGCGTCGGTTTCGAGGCCATATACGAGCAGAGCACTTCGACCATGCCGGTCGTCTTTGTTTTGAGCCCAGGGTCTGATCCTACCAGCGAACTGATCAAGCTCGCCGAGAGACACGGCTTTGGCTCTGGAAACTTTAGGCACCTGTCGTTGGGCCAGGGACAAGAACAGGTCAGCGGTTGTTTCATACTTAAATTCAAGAAAGTGCTTACCGATATCTCACGAAATCGTGTTGTTGCACAGTCGGCCATAGAATTGCTGGAAACAGCGGTGACGGGTGGCCAGTGGCTGATGCTGCAGAACTGCCATTTGTTGCTCAGCTTTACGAGGGAGCTCGAAAAAATACTGGAGAACTTGGGCCAACCTCACTCGAATTTCAGGCTTTGGCTCACTACCGATCCCACTCCGAATTTTCCGATCGGCGTTTTGCAGCAATCGCTCAAAGGTACGTTCTTACTCGTTTGGCTCGATGTATCTTTTTGAAATCTGTGATATATTTACAGTCGTCACGGAGCCACCAAACGGATTGAAACTGAATTTGAAGAATACCTACTTCAAAATAAACGAACAAGTTCTGGAATGCTGTCAGCACTCGATGTACAAGAACCTCATTTACGTTCTGGCGTTTTATCACGCGGTTGTTCAAGTAAATACAATACCTCAAGTACTTTGTCTCACTCTCAACCATATGGGTGTATTTTTGTGTAATATGCTTCTTTCTCAGGAACGTCGAAAGTACGATAAAATTGGCTGGAACATAAATTACGATTTCAACGACTCGGACTTCAACGTGTGCACCACGATATTAGACACGTACCTGACTAAGAACTTGAACTTGAAGGAAACTCGCATACCTTGGAACAGTCTCAAATACTTGATAGGAGAGGTAATAACAATGATTAAAAAAAAAGAAAAAAAAAAAAAATTCGACAATGAAATTGTTTGCCGGCAGGTAATGTACGGAGGCCGAGTCATAGACAGCTACGATCGGCGAGTCTCCAAAGTGTACATGGACGAGTACTTTGGCGATTTCCTCTTCGACGCCTTCCAGCCGTATCATTTTTACAAAGACGAGCAAGTGGACTACGTAGTGCCGATCCCGGGAGATCGGCAGTCTTACCTCGAGTTCATCGAGTCGCTGCCACTTGTAAATACACCGGAAGTCTTTGGCCTTCATCCCAACGCCGAGATCGGCTACTTTACCCAGGCGACTAAGGACATGTGGGCACATCTCATTGATCTTCAGCCGCAAACTGGTAGGTTTACTTGAACGATATTTTGCCAAAAAGCTTAACGAATCAATTATACGCTCATGTACGCGTGGACAATTACAAAATGTGCTAAGCATATAACAAAGTCATACAATTTTACAGCCTGCCTAAGTAAAGTTCGTAAGTCACGAAAATTTTTTTTTTTTTTCTTTTTTTTTTTTGTGTGTGTATAATGTAGAAAGCATGAATATATAGAACGTAAAAGTGTGCCCAACATGTCGAGAATATTATCGATACTGAGCAAACAAATTACTTCGATTCAGTGGTCGGCGGATCTGGAGTGAGCAGAGAAGAGTTCGTCGACAATCTGGCCAAGGACATTTTAGCGAAATTGCCTGCCGAATACGACATGGCAAAAATCAAAAGGAACTTTGGACTGGCCATTTCACCAACAACGGTAGTTCTGTTCCAGGAGCTCGAAAGATTCAACAAGCTCATAAACAAGATGACAACTACTTTGCAGCAACTGAGAAAGGTACGAGAGAGCGAGTCGAGTTATTAGCACGAAAAATCGATTTAATTTCTATGCGTCACCATTAGGCCATAGCTGGTGAAATAGGCATGGACGCAGTGCTAGAGAACGTAGCGAACTCACTGTACAACGGAGCTTTGCCCCAAGAGTGGGCGAGATTAGCACCAGACACTCGTAAAAATCTTGCTGGCTGGATGGAGCATTTTGAGAAACGCATTGCTCAGTACACCAGTTGGGTGTGTACACATACATTTTATCCATTTATCCGATTTATAGACGTACGTGCATGCAAACGGTTGTTTATTTCAGGCTGGTTGCAACGAGCCCATGGTCATGTGGCTTTCTGGGTTGCATATTCCCGAGACGTATCTCGCGGCTTTGATCCAAATGGCCTGTCGGAGAAACAACTGGCCACTGGATCGGTCGGTCATGTACACCGCGGTCTCGCGCTTCATCAATCTCGAAGAGGTCGAGGAACGACCAGATGAGGTACATGTCTTGACTTGATTAGTATGGAGAAGGCTTTTTCTTGTAATACCGATTTATTTCCATACAGGGGTGTTACGTGCAAGGACTGTACTTGGAAGGAGCTCGCTGGGACGTGAAGGAGAACTGCTTGAAACGGTCCCATCCAATGGTATTGGTTGAACCTCTCCCGATTTTGAGCATCATACCAATCGAGTCTCATCGATTGAAACTAATGGTAAAAAGACTTGTGATCGTTTAATTTATAAGGAACGTTATAATATAGTTAATATGTGTATGTGATTTTGAAGAATACCATAAAGACGCCAGTGTACACGACATCAAATCGACGAAATGCTATGGGTGTTGGTCTAGTCTTTGAGGCAGATCTCGGCACGTCTGAGCATCCGTCCCATTGGATTCTTCAAGGTGTAGCTTTGACTTTAAATACAGACTAAAAATTATGGATATTACTTTAAATTAATGTTAAATTTCATTGAGATACAAACATTATTTTTACTTTGTGATGTAAACTACCAAGTGTTTTTCAACCTGTTATCAAATAATCTTACCTATTCATCATCAAGTTATTTTGGCATGTAATTTGCCTAGTACATTACTGGATTTAAAAAATTACATTCTGTAAGGCATCTGTTTTTTTTAAAACCAGGTGCAAATTTTTAATCCATTGTGCCATATACTTTTACGCTTTATGGTGAAAACTAATTCTTAATAGTCACCAAAAAAATGATTTTTATCTTGTCACTTTATTTTATTTTGCTTTAATAAAATGTTCTTACAAAGTATCTTAGAAATAATGACTTTATCGTTACTTTGTTTACTATAATACGACACTGCACCTACTTATGTGCTATATACAAAAAAAAAAAAAAAAAAAAAAAAAAAAAAAAAAAAAAAAAAAAAAAAAAAAAANAAAAAAAAAAAAAAAAAAAAAAAAAAAAAAAAAAAACTAATAGTTCATTGATTTTAATTACGTTACTCTGTGAATACACACACTATACATTTACATAAATATTATTTCCGACAAAATTAAGTATAAAAATTTAGGTGCAGAGTTCCCCTGAAGAAAATAGAGTTTCAATGAGTGAAGATCTAATCTGCATGTTAAATTTAAATCGCACACAACAATGGTACACTTGCCGCAAATATTTCAGACAATGTCAACTTCTTTTGTCTATTCATAAAATTAGTTGCGGCTGGTTTATAATTAATTACATGGCTCTACTATAAGTACAAGTATGGAAATAATTATTTGGATCAGCGCCATCTAGCGGTCTTCGTTTTTTCGCGAAAAGTGGCTCCTAAAATTCTGAATCAGAGCAATCAGGCTCTTGGAGCCATTTATTCAATTATAAACCAGCCGCAACCAAAAAAATGGACTGATGGACATATATAAACAGAAAACGTTGTTTGTGCTATTTGCGGTAAGCGCACCTTCTTGTACCTCTGTGTACAATATATATGTACAATATTTACGTCTCATATATACGCATGCGTTTATGCAGATGGCGTGAGTGTCGTGAGTCGTGTCGTGACCGGGCTTCCGTAGTTAAGTGTTAGTGTTTTTGATATCGCTTTTTTAGTCACTTTATTTATGAATATACCATCAGTTGTACTACAGAGTCTGTAGTACAGACTTAACTTGCTATAGAGTCGTAGACACATACAATTTTACAAACGAGGATAATCAAGAATTCTTTGTTTTAATGAGATCATCTCTGACGACGTGTATCTTTTCATCACATTGAAAAATACATCTCGTGGGTAAGCCTGTTTGTGAGGACGCGACTTCCTAACCTCAATGCGTCGTCGTTGATATTGAACATTGGTTTTCTTGCTTGTTAAATAAGAGACTTTGATTCCTTGTGTGTTTTAACAAAGCGACAATGTCGTACTTGTCGCGCAAGGAGATGGACGAGCTAAGGCCGCAAATCGAGAAGGCGGTCAGCAGGTGCTTGGGCTTCACCGAGTCAGCAATCGTCACCACCGCCGTCAACTGCCTCGCCTCGGGATACGACAGACGTAAAACCACTGGTTGGTATTAATTTTTTTAACGTAAATCTCACACCTTGCTTATTCTCTCTTAGTTTTTATTTCAGTGCTTTTAAGAATCCATTGGTGCAAGCTTAGTTCCTATTAATAGATTATTTCAGTAATGTCCGCAATACTTTACTTATCTATGTGATAATTAGCTTGATAACGAAAACGTTTTAATTTTATCATTTCAGACAAATTGTCAGCACTCTTGGATGATAGGAAGGCAACCAAGGTAGCGGAAAAAATATATGCTGTCTATGATGACATGAAGGCTGCCCAAAAAGCAAAAAAGAGGTCATACGATGATAGAAGTAAGGACAGAGATAAAGATAGAGATTCCAAAAAGCTAAAGCTCAAAGAGGACGACTCAAAGGGCAAGGCTGTTAATAATTCCTCAAAAGAGAAGGGCGGCTTCAACATCGGCAATGTCATGGCCAATGCTCAAAAGCAGATCGAAGAAAGGAAAAAGGCCCTTAAGGTAGTAAAGCCTGATCTAGACTCTGTAAGGCCCTTAATTAGAAATTCAGAATCTCTAGTTTCTTCTATAGGCACAGTTTACAATCAAGGTTTCTTGAAGAAGACCGATTCCGAAAGGGCTAGAAAAATTGCCGCTCTGCAGATGCAAATTCAAAGCAAATTAAAATCCGGGCTGCTTGGTAATGCGCAGAGTGCAGACAAGCCCAAGCCCCTGATTCTCGATGAGTCTGGCAGGATTGTTGACATCACTGGTAAAGAAGTTCACTTGACCCATGTGGTTCCAACGTTAAAAGCTAATATCCGTGCTAAAAAGAGGGAAGAGTTCAAGGCTCAGATGCAAGACTCCAAAGGCACCGAAGAATTTCAGGAAACACACTTCTTTGACAACCGCATTGGCGTAAAGTCGTCGGTCAGAAATAAACGTGCTCTGAAATTTCACGAACCCGGTAAGTTTGTCCAACTGGCTGAGAGGATACGCATGAAAGCTCAATTGGAAAAGTTGCAAAATGAAATCAGCCAGATCGCGAGAAAAACCGGTATTAGCGCCTCAACAAAGTTAGCTCTAATAGCACCCAAAACCGAGGCTCTTAGCGAAGATGTACCAAATATCGAATGGTGGGACTCTGTGATTCTCAACAAGGAGTACAATAATGATTCCAACGACATTATGAGTTGCATTAACATCTCGACAATCACAAATTTGGTTGAGCATCCAGCTCAGATGAGACCACCGACGGAGCCGACCAAGCCAATCGAGATCCCTGTCTTTCTCACAAAGAAAGAGCGTAAGAAGCTCCGCCGGCAAAATCGCCGAGAGGCCTGGAAGGAAGAACAAGAAAAGATCCGTTTGGGTCTCGAGCCACCACCAGAGCCGAAACTCCGCATCTCAAATCTTATGCGCGTTCTTGGTACCGAAGCCGTGCAAGATCCCACAAAAATCGAAGCTCACGTACGCCAGCAGATGGCCAAGAGATTGAAAGCTCACGAGGATGCAAACGCTGCTCGAAGACTCACTGCCGATCAGAGACGAGAGAAGAAAGCTCGTAAGCTGAAAGAGGACACGTCGCTGGGAGTCCATGTGGCTGTGTTCCGCATCCGCGACCTCATTAACAATGCCTCAAAGAAGTTCAAGGTCGACGCTAACGCCAAACAATTATACCTTACGGGCTGTGTCATGCTTTTCCGTGATTGCAATGTCGTTGTGGTTGAAGGTGGTATCAAACAGATAGCCAAGTACAAGCGACTGATGTTGCGTAGGATCAAGTGGGAGGAAGACACGGTAAAAGATATGGATGGCAAAGACGTTCCAAACAAATGTGTGCTCGTTTGGGAGGGTATGAGCAAACAGCGACACTTTGGTGAAATAAAATTCAAGACCATTCCCATAGAGAGAGAAGCTCGCGAGCACTTTAAGAAACACCACGTTGAACATTACTGGGACTTGGCTTACAGCGGTGCTGTGTTAGATAATACCGACGAAGTGGCTATCTAGAGTGTACAATTATCAGTCATTTTAATTTAATTTCGAATTTAGATATAGTATGCAAAAAATAAATGAACCAAGTATTTGTATGCCAGGGTACAGCATCTATTTGCACAAGTTAGAATTTTCTCGTTTCAGCTATATGATCTAACTTGAAGCACTTGAGAAAGTAAAGAAGGTATGTTGATCATTAAAATTGTAAAAACATATTTATGGCATCAAAAGAATTTCTATTCGATTAAAAAAACACATACGCAGACGATGCGCCGCTGGATAATCAAGGAGCCTAGTAATCCACAGCCGTGAGAAGATAATGAGGGAGCAGAGTTTTGAATTTTTTATGCCCCTCATCGAAGGCTTATCAGTCACGAGACACACCAGAGAAAGAAAAAAAAGAGACAGAGAGAGAGAGAGAGAGAAACATGAAGCCTCTCCCTCTATCCTCGGCCTTTCTAAAGCGTGCAGTTGGCGTCACGCGCGCGTAGCATGGAAAGGCAAGAGAGGATTCCCATCAAGGACGTTTTCTAGTAAAATATCTTTCCACTCAATTTTTCCCTGTAAATATATGCAATTGTTTACCGAGCCCCTACCCAGATCGCAACACGATTATTCAATTTTGACGATGACTAGTTACTATCAGGTGGATATTTCTACCGTACTTTTTTATTTTGTCTTTTTTTTCTCTTTTGTTTTTAATTAATTCACCGAAAAATTATGGCTGCACTTGAATCGGCCAGTTTTGTGTATATTTGTAACGTTCTCGGGAATGATGATTATTCCTTCATCAATGTGTAAAAAACAAAAAATTATAATTACAAAAATAAATATTTTCAATTAAGCCGATCTTAAAATTTATTATCACTTTCAATTGCGATGCCCATCCGTATTACAAGGTCGCGCCGGCCACGTCACTCATCAAAAATCGACGTGGGACGGTTCTGTGCGAGAACTACGCAAATGCATTAAAAAAAACATCGTGCTGCAGGCCGACAAAGAAAACCTTTTGATTTATGCGGAGACTTGATTTTCATACAACCTTTCTGCATCACAAAAATTAATGGAAATGACATTCTTTTCATCCATGTCTCTCATAAGAAACGCAACTCAATCCTTGCATCTTAAAATTGGATGAAGACGCTCTCATCTCCACACTTTTCCATTTTACTCAAATAAAATTACAGCATCGATACTTTTTATTGCAAACCGGAAAAAAAAAAATTCCTTAAAATTCAACATAAAAAATAAAAATAAAAAACTCGCCAGTACAGTGGAGTATGCAAACAATAAACTTAGCGGTACATCCTTCACCTTCTCCACGCTAAACGCCGTCATCATCATCAGGACAAAAAGATTGCGATCGTCGCTGCATACAAGTATAGGATCAAGGCAACGGCGATTCTATATGTAAGAGCCCGTCGGAGCGTCTCTCTCGAAAAGTGCGACCTCCCGCACCTTCACCTTAAGAGTCTATATCTCTCGGGTGTGCAATTCACGTGTACACATGCATACATTTGTGGACGACTCGTCCCCGTTATGCTGCGCTCTCATACGTGTGGGTACAATACGCACGTAGAAAAAGAGGAGATACGCATCCGTGACGGGAAAACATGTATATATACGTACTTGCACATCCCGTGCGAGTGTTTTTCTTCCTTTTCACGGAAAAGCCAAGGCAATTTTTCTTTCTATCCGCGAAAGAGAAAGAGAATCGGGTGTTTCGTTAGCGAAGGTGTTGGGACGCATCTACATATGTACGCCTTTGTTTTTACGATCCCGTTTGGATAGTGCACGCGGAGTGTGTTGGATAGATCTCTCTCGTGGGACTGGCTTTTCTTTTCTTATTCGTTTTTTTTTTGACTCAAATAGACACGCGTTGCGCGAACAATGAAATTATGCAACGGTGAGCCGAAAATGGGCCCGATGCGCTGAATAATCGAGGAATTAAAACTTGGCCGATTTTTTTCTCTCTCAAAACTGCAATTCCGGTGAAAATGTATAAATCTATACAAGTTTCGCAGTGTACGCGATCGATTCACTCCGACACACATATATATATGTATATATATGCATTAATTGAGTTTACATAAGATTACGACACGATTGAGCCGCGCGTGTAAATATTATATCACACGGTGCCTATATGTATTACATTATATACCCAACAGAAGCCCCCGTCGTCTCACGACTCGGGAATAATTTATACTCCTCTCCCCATCGACGATTCAAACTTACGTGTACACCTACGAGCGATACCAATCGCTACGTCTTCGAACCCATTCAAATCTCAAATACACCCGAATTCCAACATGTATGCAAAAAAGGCCCCGAGTCGTAGAAAAAAAAAAAAAAGGCCAAACACAAGTCACGAGAGCGACAAGCCGCAGAGTAGTTGGCGCAAAAATGCACAATGTACGTATAAAAGCGAGCACGAAAAAAAAAAAAAAAAACGATAAGTAGCAGAGGGAGCGGGGACCTATAATCCCTTCTCCATTACCGATCTCGCGAATGTATTAAGAAGAGAAAAAGTCCCGACTGTACACACACACACACACTTGGGAGTACGGGGGAGGGGAGGAGGGTCCCCCCCCTTAGAGCTTCGCGAGCGCGGGCCCACAACAGTCGGCTTTGCAACAGCTCAGCCGTGTAGTGCACGCGCGCGCGTGTGTTTTATTGCATACACGCGCTTGTACAATTGTTACTTTGTTGCGTACGATTAATTGGAGTATTGAAAACTTTTCCTTTTTTTTTTTTCTTTTTTTTCTTCTCAGTTTCATTTATTTGTTTTTTAAAGTTGTTGGGCCCTAAATGCGTGGTACGAACATGTAGCTTGACAATTAACTTGCGTCCGATTTCTGTGACTTTCCTTCGTACACTTTAAATTGCAATGAAAGTATTACCAGCGAAAAATTTGTAAATGCACGCGTATCGTTTTACGTGCAGCATCTGTACTCAATATAAATACACTGGTAAGGGCCGCTAACGTAATCGACTTTTGTAGCCTCGCGCGTAAACTAAGCCATTCGCCAGATGCCTTTTTGTGCAACGAGATCAAAGCGGAGAGTTCGACGAGTTCGGTAAACACCGAACACTTGGAAGAGCTGTTTTTTTTTTTCTCCTCCTTCAACGCAGAGAGATACAAGATGTCCCAGATTCTACCTGTTATTATCATTGTCACGGGGTAAGTCTTGTTTAAACTCTCATTTTTTTTTTTTTTTTTCAAATCCTTCACGCATTCGCAATTAACATCGAGAGTCGATCGGCGTAAAAAAAAACGCAGTGCACGTAGTACTTGTTATAGGTGTCTAGGAAAGAATGAGCCAAGTGAGATGATTCCAGTGAAGGAGTGCGGTGTACGCGTCACGGACTAATGACAGGTGCAATAAATCAGAAAAGCTCGAGGGAGAGTTGAGAGGCAGAAGAAAAGCAGAAAATGTAATCGAGCGATTAGCGTTTACGGGAGATCGTGAAAAAATACGAAAGGAGGAGAAAAAAAAAAGAACAGATGAAAGACGACGATTAGGTGTACTTACGGGTAGAGGCGCAACAATGCAGATGCAATCATGTACAAGTGCGCTTGGCGCGAGGGGAGCGATATTCCTGGTAAAAATTATACACGTGTGTCTCTGATCTTTGCTCGCGTGATCGTGATGCTCATTTCGATTTTCTACAGAGCTGCTGGTGCTTGATTATTATACCCTTAAATCACCCCCTCTGTGTCGTAAATACTTCATTTTGTAGCCAAATCGTTATCATGACTTTGTTGTTTATTAGCAATAAATTGAGAAAACGCCTCGTAACGAAAATGAGAAAATAACGTGGAAAGAACGTATTTTACTGATTTTACGAGCGTACAAAAATACTCGACTACAGCAATACTGTATAAGCTTTCCCTGTACGCGATGGTTAAATTTAAAATTTTTGCATCGACGTTAAACCGCGGTTTGTGTACAAATAGATCGGTATACGAGTGTACAGTGAACCGATTTCGAAAAATAAATATTCAACTCGTTTGTATGAATACAATTACGTCACCGGTGCAGCGTGTATACACATCCGTGTCTTTTAAAACGATGCCAAGTATCTCACGAAGCCACCGCCGATCGATCGGCACATCAAAATCGATCGTCACGCTCTCTAAAAAGAACGTATCTCTACTAGAGACACACGAACATACATATGTGTAGATTATATATATGCTGTGATTTGCGCAATCCTCAAAAAAAGGAGAACACTCGTGAAAGTCGTAGAGACACGAGGCGGTCAATTATCGGACGCAGATTAGGATCCGATCTCGTTTGTCGGGGAGGCTTGTATATCGATTGTATGTAACGATCTTTTGATGATCACCAAGCCTATAGCAATGTCTTGTAAATCAGATCTGTAGTCGCGCCAGTTCATCTTAATGGCTTTTCCGAGATACACGTGACGATCGACGATCTTTTGTCTTACAACAGATGAGCATTAATGATCGGTAATAACGAGGGCTCGTATCGACGATCGGTTTTAGATTTATTGAACGATCTGGTACGCGCGAGGATATCGGAGAACATCATGAAATTTCATCTGTGACCCAAATTACATCGGCATGCAAAATAACGTACGAGTACACAGAGTTTCAGAAGAGATCGGTATACATAATATTCGTTATTCCCGATTTTTTCGTCGGTGCGCTCTATATATACACGATACATATTAAAACAGGTTGCATTGCAGGAGTGAAGAAATCGGGACTCTTGTGTGACACAGATGCATAAAAGCTTGCACACAATACATATACGCTCGAACAACATCCCATGAATGAAACCCCCGCGCCTCGCGAGCACGAACAGTAATGTGTATATTGCACACCTATATATACACGAGAAAGAAAGGATTTCAGGAGGGATAACAAAAACGAAAGCAATGTAATCAGGGCAGATCGAAGAATAACTGGTGTGCCATCGAAATTCGCTCGTATGGGAACGCAACGAGAAATAGCAACAACAATGTATTTTCATTAAGCGCGTGCACCCACACAACGGACGCAAATTAAAGGGGGAGTGGACCCAAATGCTTTGTATCGAGCGTATGGTGTCACGCTGATGCATATACACAAAACACGTACAATCATCTCTTCCTCGTCTCTCCCGTGAGCGAAGGGATATATCTTGGCTCGCATTTCTCTCTCTCTCTCTCTCTTGCTCCCGCGACTTCCTTATGTAATTCCATTTGCGCGATCTCACGAGAGTGGCACGTTCTCCTCTTTCTCTTTTTTTTTTTTATTTATTTGTCCCTCTCTCTCTCTCTCTCATTGAGCTCGTCTTTTTTTGTACACGTACCCTCTTTCTCTGCATATTTTAATTAGTCGCGGTGTAATGAATACTTAATCAGAGGGTCTTTTGTTCGCTCAAATTTTTACCGCGAGAATTGTAATCCCCGTATGGGTAGTGGTGGGATGAGAAATTAGGAGTCATGTGACGGAGAGTGAGCTGATGTTTTTTTTTTTTTTTTTTTTTCATAGAAAGGAGAAAGTTCATCATGATTATTATTATTATATTGGAAAACAAAATAAGTAGCGCATATTGATCACCGAAAACGTTGTGTGACGGCGCTTGTCTCGTCCATTAATGAAATGTCGAAAGGCTGTCCATTTTAGGCGGTGTGGATAAATCAACTCCAAGAGATCGGAGCTGAGTCAATTATTTTTCAATTTAGCTGTATACTTGTACACAGTAATGAGAAAGTGAAATCATTATATATATACTTTTTTTTTTTTTTTTTTTTTCTATAAATGAGAAAGTCGCGCTTGCATCTCAAAAAAAGCCCGCTCGTTCGGGTAATTCTTTTTTTTTTTCGCAAGAAAAATCGCGTTTATTGTTACCACTTGAAGCCGATTTTGTATAAAAACGCAATGCTCGCCTTGATTACAAAATTATTTCTCGTCACCAACACACATTACGACAACGGCGACGATTCATCTTTGTACAAAATATTGAGAAACATACGATCGCAGGAGTTACAAAATCAACATATTGCAATTAATATCGCTTTTATTCATTTTTTGGCATTCTTTTTATAATACTTATTCCTTGAAAATAACAAAGACTCGTTACTCTCTTGTTTATTTCAAACAAAAGCTTTTTGCTCGAGAGAATACTCGTGAATCGTCGAATTTTCGTGGCAAAGATTTTTTTTTTCGAGAATTATTTAGATTGAAATAAGAGGAAGAAAAGCATAATTTTAGGGAGAACGTGGGAGAGGCCATTCGGACACTTGAGGTGCAGCGTAAAGGGAAGTGTGCATGTACAATGGAGTAGAGAAAGTGAAAGTTAGTATTGGACTGTTTGTCACTCGTTTTTATCGTAAAATGAGTAGTGGTTGAATTAATTGTTTTAAGTTATGATATCCCGGACATACAATGCCATTATTTTTGCTAAAGTTTTTTTTTGTACACAATAAATTAGAAAAAAAAATTCATAAAAATATCGGTACGAATTACTTTTTGCTTATATAATTGTAATACGAGGGTTACTCTTTGCTAAATATATTTATTATTTCCGATGAGGTGTGACAATCTCGCGTTTTGTTGCTCTTTTTTTTCTTCTACGTAAAGGGTATATTGTAATGTTTGAACGTGGGTCTATTGTAGTGTGTTTGAGTTCGTAATGTAGTATACACGAGTTTACAGTATTATTCGCTGTATTTTTCATATAAAACCGATATTAAGATTTTTATTGAAAAATCGGATCGGTATTTCAGCTAAAACATCCAAAATTACATTATCGCGTTATTCGACCAACTAATTTTTTTTTTTTTTTTTACCATTTACCGTCTATGGTTGCGCAATTATCTATTTATATCTGCTAAAATATATATAGTCTTAGAAAAGCTACATACTCCATACATAAATTTTAGTCAGCGTATATGAACTGATTAACCAGTTGAAATCAGTGAATCTTAACAGTTGTTGATTACTCTAACGTTAAATCGTGAATTTCACTGATCAATTACTAAAATTACTACTGATTCATTTTTAGAGAGTATGTTCTATCTTTTATTTATCAATTGAGTCCCTTTTTTCGTAAGAGCTCAAAACACAATTTTTTTCTTTAATTCACATGTATATTACATATAAATTACATAGGTGATACATACAAAAAATAAAATTTTATTGGGAGAAGAATCGAGCTTCCGTATAGCAAGTTTTGCATACGTGTTAAGTATTATTTTCTTTTTTTTTTTTTTTTCTACTTATTGCCAACGCACACATTACCTTCCTCTAAATTTAAAATCACAAGATAATGATTTATTTTATGATTTTAGGCGATCCAAAAAATAAATTTTTTTACGATCGTTAGGTAGGATAGGAAACGTGTTTTACTATCATAATACGTGTTTAAGTGTATATGTACGTGTACGTAGCATGTGTATCATATAAAAAAGATTCAAACACTGCAGTTATTTAGGTACATATTACGTGTCATTTTTCATTTTTATACTCCCAAATTGAGCGTTTTACCTTGCGATTATTTATAGTAATATTCGTCCAAAAACATTAAAAATTGCATAATCTCGTTTTGAGAATTTCATACCTTCTTAAAATGTACTTGAAAGGTAAAAAATATTTAAAAATCTGTGGAGCTTTTAAAATTTACATCACAGACTCAATTTAACATATTATAATTTTGAAATTTAAGCAAATACAGAAGTGAAAAATTTGACGAACCACCGTTCATATAATTATTATATTTAGCCGTTTGAATTTCTGCTGATTTGAGGAAAGCGAGAATATGAATTTTTCAAATGACTGTTGTTTTGTATAATCAACCATCTAAAAGAAATGATCGGTATTTGCAAATCACATCAATTTACGAATATTTTTACATTTGCATTCGAAAAGCGTTGCTTATTCAAGAGCCAACTTTTGTGTTCTATCTTCTAATTTTTGTATTTGAAAATAGCATCATATCTGATTTTCTAAATTGACTAAATGGATTTATTCACTATTTTTAAGGATACAAAATTCGATATTGCGTTGTTTTACTTTTTCTTTACACATACCATACACCATATATAATTCTTCTTGCCTAAAGCTTAATTTTTGAACACCATAAATTTGTAACTTATCTGTTTCTTTTTTTTTTTTTTCCTTACAACAATGTGTACATATATTTATAGAGATAAAAGCAAAATTTCTTTGGACTTTGTTTCGAATTAAAAATTGTGAAAAGTTGCAAAAAACCTTTATACTTGCTTACATACATGTATTATATTCAAAGCCTATTTATTAGATTAAAGTTTATCCCAAGAAAAGTATTTTACTCTTTTTAAATGTTACGCATAAATTTTCTAAAGAATTATTCAAAATCTACTAATACAATACAATTAAAATTATCATAA